>JAFBJR010000150.1:6524194-6631887 GCA_016785285.1 Brachirus orientalis
ATACTGTATCTATCCCTCTTCTCTGTATCTGTAACAGTGGAGAAATTCTCTGATAGGTGGAGGTGTGATACTGGTATGGGCTGCTGTTCTTATGGGTGAGCTTGTAGGAACTTTTCAGGTTGAAGGTGGATTTACAATCAACTCCCAAAACCACTGCCAGTTTTTAGAAGCTACTTTATTCAAACAGTGGTCTTGAAGGCCTTAAAAATGACCGAATAATGACATGGCCCTCTTCCTCATCTGAACCTGTGGGCTCTTCCTAAATGTGAGATTAACGGTGAGGGAAGATAAAACACCTATTTGAACAGCATTTAGGAGGTTGTGATTGCTGCTACATGAAAAGTTGCAACTAAGAATCTAAGACGGGTGGTCATATTGGTCACTGAATATTTCTTTTACGTGTCATAAGTGTTTATTTGTAAATTTTAAGTAGTTTATTTGATAATCGTAGGATAATAAATGGAAAATAAGCATGTGAGATGTGATTTTTTTTGTTTGTTTTTTAATTTACAGCTGCATTATAATTCTGCACACTTAAATATTTTCCTCAGCCAAAACTCACTTTTCCTTTGTTAAATATTCAGGTTTGAGGTTTATTAACATTTTGGATTGACTTGGAGCACCGTACTTAAACAATAAAATGAATCCTCAGGAATACAGCTTGTTTCATTATGCATGCACTGTATAGCCAGATATCAAGGAATTGGTTTTGGTTTAAAAATGATTTTATTATAAGCTATTTATTTAGTTTAATCCGATTAGAGGTTGGGAAGCACCTTTTTATATGTTTGTCTTTCTTAATTTATGAAGACCTTCACCCTGCATTCCTTTGTGTGGACTGAGTAACCTTGAGAGATAACACATAACAGAGAAATTAACAATCAGGGTCATTTTTATCAAGGCAATTTTTTTTACAGTGATTACATGTGACAAAGCCGCTCGCACCTCAGTTCATCAACGCTCCAGAAATGAGGATGCATGTGATTGACAGCAGCACAGACTCATTGGATTATACTACATAATTGGTTACTTTGTATCACTGAGCGTTTGCCTACATCAGCAGCAGGTGGAAGCTTATGGAGTCTTTTACACATCTTAATGAGATGTTTGCTTAGTTAACAGAAACTGGGAAATAACCTCAGAACAGCCATTGTAGGCATCGATGCAGACAGATGTTGTAGTCGTGGTAATGGTACAAAGATGAGAGGTTAGCAACAGTTTTTACATTTACTTGACACGAGAAAAAACAAATAAATGTGTCAACCCGACTTAAAGTGGACTTTTAAAATATGTATACACACGTTAGGCTGACTTTAGTTGTACTAAATGAAATTCCTTTATATCTTCAAAAAATATATAGCTGGAAAATTTGTATAATAGGTTCTCTCTAACTTTAAGGTCCCTGTCCACACTAAAATTCCCATTTAAAAAAAAAGTTTTTTTTAAGTAATTCCATGCACCTGTCAAGGCAAACAACTTCAAATCACAGATGTACCATAAGACTTTCATATAAACTATCACCCACTGTATAATATAGTAAATAATTAAAATGCGTTTCACCCTGAACAACTAAGAACCAGAAACAGTCCAATTTTACTAATGTTATTGCCTTTAAACAGATCACTTAATGCAGGTTTACTGACAACAGTAGTTTTGTTCTATGATATTATTTCTTTTAGTTGAGTTAATTATTTGAATGCTTCCTTCAGATACTCAGCTGTGTAGTAGGAGCAGATATTTGTGAAACAGCTGAACCCAGTTGAGGAGACTGCTGACAGCGGCAAACACTGCAGCCAGTCAGAGCCCCAGGAATTAGCCTAATGAAAAATGACTGGCTGAGAATGACAGTGTACAGGCCAATAGTGCATATTGGACACTGTGGATTTTTGCTGAGCGTGCACATTTAGTGGTGATGTGGACAATGGCGTGCTGCTGTGAGTGATTCCTCAAGGACACGTGGAATGAAAGCTGAGTATATTTTGATGCCTTGGATTAAAAAAAAACATTTTCACTGCCAAATTGTGAGGCATAAACACGGTTACTACTGAAGCAGATGCGAAGAGAATTGAGTGCGTTAAGAATGTCCATCCAATTAAATATACAACAGTGTAGGATATTAACATCTATTGGCGAAGTTGTTCGCCCCATTGTTCTCTTCCAGTAAAGGGGTGGGCGATATATATTGGATATACTCAATATATCGCGGTATGGGACATGTGAGATGTGTTATTTGTTAACACCGCGACTATCAAGTACAAATTATGTCACATGAACAAAATTATTAAGCAGTTTGCACATGGTTCTCTTTTTGAGTCTATTGGAAACTTTTTCCTTGTCAAAGCAGAGACCAGGAGACGTTGGGAGATCTTTCAAGCAGAAGTTACTCTTTATTGAGAACTCACTGTGTGTCACTGTAGTCATCCAAGTCTGACTATAGCTCAGCACTGTAGAGTTTTATGCTTTTCAAGATAGAGGTGGAGACAATCTAAACAAAGCATGCAAATGCAGTACAGGAATCAGCCCGGTAATGGAATTTCCCCAGCCCTGATCTCATCAGCATAACAGTGTAGTTGAATGCATTGGCGCTAATGCAATCAGCCTGACAGTATTGCCCAGACCTTCACGTTGTCATAGAGATCAAGGACACAGTCTGGCTTTAAGATTAGCATTCACATTTAACTTCTGACCCTGCCCGGTGGTCAGGAAGTGCATAAAGACAAAAGGTTCATGTCTGAGTCACCTGGGCTGCCAGACTTGATGTCATCATCTTTACCTCAAAATGTAAAACCCAATGTACATTACTTTTTAGTTTATATACTTCTATGTTGGACCCTAGATTTAAACATTTCTAAATTTGTAATCCAACAAGTCTCACCTCTCATCATGAACAAACTCTGATGTGAAAGCACGTATTGTTCTAAAGGTCTTTGCACGGATGGGACGCTCCCTCCAATACACATAAAGCCCGATGCGAGGAAATAAATTATGAGGACGAGGCGGGAAAACATCTGTCTGTGACCAGAGCCTTAGGCTTTACACACACAGCTACTGCTGCTGTGATATGACACTTATTGTTTGGAGAGATTTTTCACAGACACAGCCTGTACTTCTACTGCTGTGCTAGTTTTTATTTTACTGTTGTGGAAATACAATCAAGCAGAAAAAATGTGCAATTTAATTTACAGAGCTTTTGGTTTTATTTCAAGGTCAGTGGTACTTATGGTTGTATACTGTATTTATAAGTAACTTCTGTTTATTTTTCGTCACTATCTCCATTCATACAGCAAAACACTGCTGTGACATTTTTGTGACAATATTGATTTATTTTCTACTTTCTAACCACACCAAGGGAAACAGCACAACGTGACTCATCCACTGATCCACATCTACTGGCTCAGCATTCAAAACTGCATGTATTTTTTGAAATGCACATATTTTTCTCCTTTCCTACGCCAAGGAGGTTATGCTTTCACTAGTGTCTGTTTGTCTGTCTGTTAGCAAATAACTCAAAATGCTATGGACGGATTTTGATGAAACTTTTAGGAAAGGTGTGTAATGGGACAAGGAACAGATTATTATTATTATTATTATTATAGATTTTGGTGCTGATCCGAGGCATTTGTTTTTGTCTGTTAGCAAAATATCTCAAAAAGTTATGGACGGATTTTGATTAAATTTTCAGGAAAGGTGTGTAATGGGAGAAGGACAATATGTTGGAACCAGGAATTTTTTGAAGGACACTTTATCATTGCTTGGCGAGAGTCTTTTTCACCTATATTTCTAGTTGACTCTCATCCGTCACCTGATCAAGCGGCACTTCTCCTCCACTCCACTAGATGTCACTAACAATAACTCACGTCACGTAAGGATTTTATTTTTGAATGTCGTCGGAAGCGGAAGTTAAACTTGTTGCTGTGCTGATCTGTGTTTCATTTAAAGACAGAGTTCAATAAACCCAAAAACAAAGAAGACTGATTAAAATGGCCGGGACGGCTTCAGTAGCGGGGGAAGTGTTTGTCGATGCTTTACCGTATTTTGACCAAGGATACGACGCTGCAGGTGTCCGAGAAGCGGTGAGTTCACCATCATCGACCCGGGAATCTGTTAGCCGCAGCATGTTAGCTTAGCTGACTATTCTCAAACATGTAAATAACCTACACTCCGGGCCAGTTTCGGTGGAATATCCACCACACATTTATTCTGGTTACGATTACATCTATCGCAATGCGTAATAATTACTGTTGTCATGTAAACTCTTGGCTCTTTGAGACGAGGAGCAGAGATACTGCAGCGGAAAAGCGTGTGTAGGGACCAACTTCCGTTAGAATAAAAAATAAAGTTTTGTTCGCATTTTTGCATGATATGCTCCACTAATCTTATCTGAAACTAAAAAAAAAGAAATACATTTCCTAAAAAATGTAAATGTTTTGTCATTTTTTTATTTACTTTACCAGTAAGATATTTTTTAAATAGGGTCAGGGATCTGTATTGTATTACATTATTCAATTTTATTCTACTTTTAAAAAAACAAATTCTGTCTAACTTATTAATTTCTTAACTGACTAATTTTACATTTTATAACTTTAATTTAGTTTTACTTGTTTCACTTATCTAGAAGTGACTCTCCTCTTAAATAATTTGTGTGTGAGGTTGTTGGGAAATATGAGATGGAAACCTCAGCAAGTCAACACGTTTATGTCATATTTCTTTAATTTGCTTTTCAGTCATGACCTCAACATCCGTCATGCAGTAAATGTCATAACGGCCAGTGTGCTTGTCAGGTGGAGAGGAGAAACACGTTGAGTGAAAAAAAAAAACTTGTGCACTCTTGGTTTGTTCAGACTTTCAGGTCGACGTCATACATTGTTTTTCATGTTTCATAGAAATTCCCACTCAATCACACTGTAAGTATTTAGGGAAATTGCAAACTTCATAAATGTCTCCTGCATCACACAGTGCTCAGAGTGAGTACTAAGAGAAAACTCTGGTAGCTTCAGCTTTGACATTATTCTCCTTCATATAGGCTGCAGCGCTGGTAGAGGAGGAGACCAGAAGATACCGACCTACCAAGAACTACCTGAGCTACTTGCCTACACCAGACTTCTCTGCTTTTGAGGTGACCAAATCCTCAGACTCTGAAACCTTCTACATGGCTTTGACCATTGTGACAGAATTCCAAACAAAATGTTTTTCTATTTTCTTTCTTAAACTTCAGACAGAAATTATGAAGAATGAATTTGAACGTCTTGCAGCTCGCCAGCCCCTGGAGCTCCTGAGCATGAAGAGGTAAACTCTACACGCTGCAAGAGCCTGAGTTGGTGCATCATGGTGGTTTACTAAAACCACTTTCTCAGTACTTTATGCTTTGTAGCTTCAGATGTTGAGCATCTTTTTTTATTTAATCGCTTTCTTCTTTGTGCAGATATGAGCTGCCTGCGCCTTCAGCGGGACAGAAGAACGACATTACTGCGTGGCAGGAGTGCGTCAACAACTCAATGGCCCAACTGGAGCATCAGGCAGTCCGCATCGAGAATCTAGAGCTGATGTCACAGTATGGAACCAACGCATGGAAAGTCTACAATGAGTATGTGACAGCAGCCTTTTATCCCAAACGCCAACACACAGTTAGTCTAAAGAAATAATCTAATGTGCTGTTTTGTCTTCCTGCCACAGTAACTTGGCTTTCATGATTGAGATGGCACAAAAGGAACTTCAAAAATTCAGGTGACCAATGAGTGGAAAATGTTTGCTTGATAAAATGTGTTAATTTTTCCTTTTTTTTTTTTTTTTAGTTTTTAATTCATTTTTCTGGTCCATAGAAAGCAGATTCAAGATATCAACTGGCAGCGTAAGAATGATCAGTTGGCAGGAGGAGCCAAACTGCGAGAGCTGGAATCCAAGTAAGTTTTATGTGACTCTACACTGGGGAATAACACAGGTTAGAGATGTCCCTTTCTAACATCTGCTTCTGTCTGTCAACAGCTGGGTGTCTCTGGTTAGCAAGAACTATGAGATTGAGCGAGCCATCGTCCAGCTAGAGAATGAAATCACTCAGCTCAGACAACAACAGGGGGACGAGAACAAGGAGAACATTCGACAGGACTTCTAGATGATCTTCTTCATGAACCCGATGATCCCTCAGTCTCACAGATGTAATTTTGTTTCATGAACGTTCCTGGACTGAGAAGCAAGAAGTTCGGAGGAGATTTAACATAAATCATCCAATAACTTTGACATTCAGGAGCAGCCACTGGCACTCACTTCACCACACCTTTTGTTCCACTATACAAAGAGTGTCGGAATATGTTCAGTGTGACTTCTCAAGCAAAGTTTTTTTTCTGAGGAATGCAAATATTTTAAGTGATACCATGTACCATCTACTAAAAAAACAAGACTTTGGCATTCTTACAAATGAAGAGATATATTCTTAAACAATAAAACAGCCTTTTTCTTAGCTGCTTCGGCCAGCAGCTCATGTTGACAGATGCTTAAGTCAGTAATGTTATTTGTTGAAATCCTCTATATGTCCATCATATAGACATAGACATATTTGCACATCTTTCATTTAATTTGTCGTGTCACTTTGTATCTTTTTTTAACATACATGTACCTTCATCGATTAAACCAGCATCAGCTTCTAAAAACACAGCACAGACAAACATGAAGCCCCGCCTCCCCCTTCTCTTTTGGGGAAGGAGCTCTGTTTCTGGTTCTGGCTTTCAGTCCAAATTAAATAATTGGTAGTGTAGTGTTTGTTACAGTTTCATGGGGATTACAGAAACCAGTTTTTACTTTTTCTTTCCAAATAACCTCATTGATGCTGTCACAAAGTGGATTCCAACAAATAAGATACAATGTTAAATAACTAATAATGGACTATAGCTGGAAGATAAACTTAGATCTGTAACAGGCAGCAAGTTTGCTGCTTTACCACTCAGTCTTTGTTTTGCAATTATCATTTGGTCACTATTAATGTTTAATAACATGATGGTTGTACTTAAATATGTCAATACCAGCATGTGGGTTTCACTGTGTCCATACTTTGTAGTCTGCTGAAGACAAAATGATCTCCATGAGCCTCCCCTTCATTTCCTTTAGATTTTTTTATACTGTTGAATAAAATTACAAATTTCTTATGTTTTTTTCTTTGTGACTTCAATTCATTTCTCAATATGCACATAATCTCACTCTAATGTATGTCTATGTTTCAGTTCTGCTCGTACTATAAAAAGACATTTGTTTTACAATTTCATACTGTTGTGTGCATCTTTGCAGTCGTTACTTACATAGCGCTCAGTCTACCATGACACAGTTAATTGCCAGAAGGTACAGTATACTCAAATTAACATCCCACTTATTTATGATAAATATACAGTACAGGCAGATACCTTCAGCACAGTAAACTAAACATGTGGCTTGTCAAATCTTGGTTTTTATGATTTCTGACGACTTTTATGATTTTTTTGAATCCAAATCTGTCAAATTATTATGTGGGAAAAAAAAGCCAATGACATGTTGGAAATAACGTAAATCATCAGCATGAGCCAGAAACACAGCTACAGACCCATAACATCAAGGTTTGCTGCTTACACATTCACAATCAACAGA
Source organism: Brachirus orientalis (assembly GCA_016785285.1). NCBI lineage: Eukaryota > Metazoa > Chordata > Actinopteri > Pleuronectiformes > Soleidae > Brachirus > Brachirus orientalis. Next base: position 6,531,803 of record JAFBJR010000150.1, read on the forward strand.
TCAACCACAACTAGTTAAATATTTGATAGTATTTTAGTTGACTGATTGTTAAAGGCACATGTAACTCATTAACAAAAGTCAGTAAGGTTATGCTGTTCCCATTAGTGTGGAAAAGCATAATCTAGGGTTCATGAAATATTGCAGGACATGAACATGACACCAGTCACTGCCCTTCACAGGTCACCGTGCTCATGTCCTTCATGAGTGAAATTGGCAGTAAATTCACAAACTGAAGGTAACTCATTACCCAAGTTCAATGACTGATTTGAAAGGGACCCAAGTAACTCAACTGAGTTTATAATAAGAGTTTCTGATTAACAGGCTGACAAATCAATAAAGCATCAAAATGAGGGATCCACTGTGTTTGTGCTGTGACTTTGTGTTTTGTACGTACTGTGTGTTGATGCCTTACATTTACAGGAAATTTACCCAAGTGACTACAAGGAATACAATCCATGCAATGATTTTGAATATGGGAAAGCCACAAATTTGCTACCATGTATATGTCTGCTGATTTTGTTTCGATTTATTTCCTCCAAAATTAAAAACTGGAAATGACACTTTTGATTTATGAAAAACAGATTATCTATGGACATTAACAGTAAAGTATAATTTATTATTTTTTAATGCCACATTCCTTAAACAGTGTGCAAAACAATCATTCAGCTACTCCTCTGGTTCCTTCTTTGGTCAGATCGAACAAAAACTGAATGATCTGAACGTCTGAATAAATGTCAACGCAATCTGTGGCAAATCAGAAAGCCCAGCTGCACAAAATTATCTGCATGGTTGTCATGGAAAGTCAAATGTCCAGCATAGAGCAGGCAGGGGGCAGGGTAGGTAGCACAGAGGGTCAGTTCCTACATAAACCAACACCAACTAGGGACGGACTACAAACTCAGCAACAATGAGAATGTTACTCTTAATTATAATTTACACTTTTGCAACTTTCACTTTCCCTCACACATACACTCACACACTGTGCAGGCACCATTATAATGTTTGCAAAGAAACTATAGGAGTCTCTTTAGGAAAAGTCATCCACTGTGAATGAACCAAATCTGACTATGTGCAAAACTTTGTGGACAGCGGCAGCTACTGTAGCTAAAGAAACAGTAGGTAATTTTTGGCCATGCTCCAGTCTATATGCTGAGAGTGTTGAGAGCTGGTACTAAAGTAACAGCTTCTGGCAGATTCTGGTTCTGGTCCTGGCTTCCTTTGCTTTGAAGAAATTTCTGCCGATGCCTCTCCTCCTGACGTTTCTTCTTCTCTTGCCTCTGCTGCTCCTTCCTCTGCTTGTTTGATATCTATGGATGATAGAAAACAGAATTCTTTTCAAAGTAATCACACCATGACTAGAGTGTTTTAGTGAGTACAGTGGATGTTAAAATAATAAAAGTTGCAAAACAAAATGACAACTAACAGGAATTTCTAAAATAAAAAATAAATAAATAAATCTGTTTTAATTTTACCTTAGGTTTTTGTATGTTGCCGCCCTCTGTTGACTGCTTGTGCTCGCTGCAGTCTGTAGCTGCAGCTCTGCAGGCCGAGCAGGATCCTGAGGCACACTGGCCCTGACAGGCCAACACTGAGCCGACAAGCCATTCGGTATTGATGGTTGCTGCACTCAGCTGGAGAAGGTTCTCCTCATCACCTTTGACAGAAAACACATGGGCAGACCAAGTCAGCGAATGTGAATGCCATGTTAAAAAACAAAATTTTTTTTATATGTTACTGAACTGATAAGCTTGAATATACAATGGTTATGAAGTCTGTAACAAAGTTAGGAGAAATATTCTTTTCTTTTTACGCTGCATAATCCTTCCTGCAGCTAATAAATCAAGTGTGATATCTGACCCTGGATTCCACGATTCTTGATGGAGTTCAGGATCACGTTGTCCTCCTCCAAGGCTGTGTGGGAGGAGTTTTTTTGGCTGTCTCTCTGACCGTCCCCAAACTCACGCTGCTGGCCTCGCGAGTTCTGCATATTCTGGTGACATCAAAGATGAATAATCATCAGAATCACACAGTAAATGATGCCTCAATGAATACACTGGCACAAAATTTAAATCCATAAATCTCATACATGTGACATAACACTTTCTTAACACACTTTTAATCTAAAAATCAGGCCTGACGATGACTACCGAAAGGGTGGACAAATTGTTCTGTTGTTGCGGTGGGGGGGGGGCTTCCAACCATTAAAGTATTGGAAGTAATAATATTTCAAAATAGACCTATTTGTGGAGAACAAACAGTTACATAAAACCTTTTATGTTTTTGTTTCCTACTTCCTACTTAAAATAGTGGTCAATAGAAAAATGGTTTGGCCACTGACACCACTTTTGACTTCATTTGAGTTCATTTAGCCTACTCAAGTAAAATATCAAAATGTCCGGTCAGCATAAGTCTGGTGCACAGAAGAGAAGAAGAGAAGAGTAAAGTAGAGGCTTCAGGGACTTTATGAAAAAATATTTTTAAAAAGTGCTGATGAAGCTGGAAAAACTGCAGCATGGGAAGAAGCGCCGGGCAGTAACGTCAATTTAGAGCAAGGTAAGAAACAGCGCAGCCATGAACGTTTACTAGCCTTGTAACAAGACATAACTGGCCATTAGCTTGTATAAATGACATAACACGTCCTCTCTGACAGAAAGAGTTGAGTTTGGTAGGTCCATCAGAGTGGAGGACACGGAGAGGGTGGCAGTGGAGCAAGAGAGCAAACTGAGGCTTGTTAGTCAGGTGACAGACATAGCGGTTCTGTAGATGAGAGTGATGCAGGAGCAGCCGTCTAAATTTAACTCAGATCTGGGCATGATATGGCCCACGGGCCGCATGCAACCCTTCCCTCTCCCTGACTGGCCTATGTGAGGTTAGTTAGACATTAGAAAGTAAACATAAATAACAGGGCTCTAGAGTTCCATGTGCACCTAACATTTCCAAAGTTTCCCATACATTGATGTGAGGTGACAGAATCAACACTGACGTATTATGTCATTCCGTTCATTCATCCCCCTGCCCTGCAGCTCACTGTCTCTCTCTCTCTCTTGTTCTCTCCCTCTTACACACAGATCAGCTGGTTTGTTTGGTCTTCCTCTCCACACAGCGCATGTAGCTTATATCAAATAATAACATCAAGAACAATGTTTGTGGTATTTTTCTTCAACGATCGTCTTAGTTTAGGTTCATTGCTAGCATTAGCTTTCTAGCACTCATCTCTATTGCTTAACCCAGACATGAGACAGTATCAATATGATCTCCCTCCCTGTTTATTACCCTATTATGTAACAAAGGAAGCACCATTACTCTTGTATTTAAGCTCGCCCCTCGAAAATGCGGTCTGTGTGTCTAAGTGCACAGGTGGGGGTTGTTATGGTGGCATCGATATACACATCATACACCACAATATAGTTTAGTAATATTCATTATAAAGTGTTGTAGTATGATATTTTCAATAGTTAGTAATAGTAGAATAAAGTCTGCCTTGCTATTAATTTAGTTTATTGTGTGTTTGTATCCTGCCCTATTTACACCAAACCGGTTCAATTTTGTGCTTTTTAAAAAGAGGTAAAATGAATATTGAGCAGAATTCAGTCCAGGCCATTAGTCCAGCTCACAACAATATTTTATGTTTCTCATGTGGCCCCTTGGGGAAAAAATTGCCCACCCCTGATTTAACTAATGTCAGAATGCAGTGGGTTGGGGGCCCATCTAAGATTATCTCATCCTGAGTACAGGCCAGACTGTCAGCTGGCCTGATTTGAGCTACTGTAAGATGAAATAAATAACAGCTATTGTCCACAAATACTGCTATATTTGATGCCTCTTGTTGTTAAAGTAGTGCATACCTCTATGCGGAGCTGAGCAGGACTCTCAGAGTTGTCTCCGATCCGCCTCACACTGTCATAATGATCTCCATAGCGGTAGGCAATATGAAGCTCTCTGCACACCTGCTTCTCTGCCCCATTTATCTACAAAGAAAACAGAAGAAAACGGTGTAGTGTAGCAAATGGTGCTTTATTATCACTGAGTAATCGCCTTTGCTTATCCCTACCTCCCACAGTGGTGTGTTCAGCTGATGGATGACCACTTTCACCTGTTGACTGCGAGCAAATGCTACAATAGCGTCATTGCCAGCAAATGTACCAGGCTGTGAGAGGTTCAACACTGGGTGGAGAGAAAGAAAAAAGATTTATTCACAATCTGGTCACGCAATATTCTTTCTTTCTTTTATGTGTGTTGTCACGGTAAACCATCACTAAACATAGTTATTACCTGCTTGCAACCACGCATCAGCAGTCACATTTCTACCATTTGCAATCAATTAACTAGTTTTGTCTGTCAAGTCCTGCAGAAGGAAACAATCGCGAGGAGTCTGAAAAAATAACATGCTTTTGTCAAACTGCCTTTCATTAACATTTTGGAAGCTCTTCATTCTGTTGCTCCATTTCAAGAAGAAGCAATGACCACCAGGGGTCACTGCATAGCTTCTGTACAAATCTCCATTTGATCACAGTCTTTTATTCCATCTGTTTTTCAGTCAGAGTTAAACACTGAATCATTTCCTTACAGTGCTGTGTAAAGGGAACATCATCCTCAACAAAGGGTTCAAAGTCTTGTCGATGAGACATCATATACTGAACAGTCTCCTGCCGAAGCTGCAGGTGACCCCGTGAGTGACCCTCCAACTGGTCCCCTAAAGCTCTGAACAGGCAGTTTCTGCAGGGGAAAAGAAATAGAAATCAATATTGTTAGAGTTTGCCATAGCATTCAATGGCAAAGTACTTGGTTTTTGGAAATAACATGAACTTAATTGTAACAAAACACAAGCTTACTTGACAATTGAACTAGGCAGAAAATATGACTAATTAAAAAATGTCCATTTGCTGTGTAACTATAAAAATGTTGCAGTCCAGTTAATATTAAGAATGGCCATGAATGTGTGATTATTCTGTTGATAAATGAATCATAAATGTTAACCAGTTAATGCAACTATTAGTAATTATATTCAAAATTTGCTAAACAAAAGAACGTTTTCAAACAAATTTAAGAGGTTTCTGGAATGCCAGGGTCTTTGAAGCCATCTCATTAGAAGCTCAAAACTGAGAACTGTTTTCACACATCAGACAGACACCCATTCACTGTCACATTCACACCTATGGGCAATTTAGAGTGTCCAACTGGCCTTATCCCCAAATCCGCATGTTTTTTGGACTGTGGGAGGAAACCTGGAGAACCCGGAGAAAACCCACGCACACACAGGGAGAACATGCAAACTCCATACAGAAAGGCCCTTGTTCTGACCGGGTCATGAACCCAGGTCTTCTTGCTGCAAAGGCAAGAGTGTTGTGTGGCCCCACCATGCAGTTAATAATTATATATATCAGACTGTGAACAAAAAAGATACACAGAGGTTGGCATTAAGCATTATATTAATGTTATTCACGGTGAAATTGCTGTCACCACCTTTAATATAATATTCTGTAAATTAATCTGATTATCTGTCAGGGTTGTAGAGACAAACATGAATAAATGTTTGCCACAATCTTTTACTAGCTCTTACCCATCTCCTGGGACTTCTCTGAGTTTGAGCCCCAGAGCCTGGAGCTGATTGGAGAAACTAACAAACTCTGCACCTTCATCACCATCCTGAGGCCGGTTCTTACGGTCTTTTGCGATAGCTCGGCGGGCTGCCCGCTCATCCCTCTTGCGTTCCACTTCATTCTTTTTGTTGCTGCGCACAGGTTTTGATGTCTGTTTCCTAGACATGATGGCTGCAGTTGTTCCTGCACGCCTGAAACATCAAAGTATGTCTTTCTTAGAAAGGAGCTAGCTCTTTTGCTTTTCCACACATCTACCTTATCAAAATATACAGACACAACAGCGAACATGTGTGAGTGTGTGTGTCACTTGAATAAGCTAGTATTGAGTAAATTAAACATCCCACTTTAGTTTTTCCCTCAAGTAAAAGACAGCAAACAAAATTTTCTATTTTGCCTCTAGTATATTTGACAGCACTTGCAGCAGTTTATTCCAACATGATCTGGGATTGCCTCATGCTTCTCTGTGCATGATTGATTCAGGCATATTGTTTGGACTGTTAAGAGAATCTGATCCTCAATTTTTAACGAATTCATAATGGAACCTAGGGATGGACGATTTGTGGAAAATATCTAATTACTATAATTAAGTACTGTAATTATGATTTGATTTGCAAAATATATTTTATTTATTGTCAACTTCAGTTAAATTTATTGTGTAATAAATTAAAAATGTGATGAGTCTTGCTATAAGATGCCACCAAGACATTACAGGTCCAGTGTGAAGGATTTAGTGGCACATTTATTTGTCTCTATATGTTGGCCCTGTCCAGGGTGTGCAGGGTGTGTTTTGCTCTATGTCAACTAAGATTGGCATCAGCAACCCCGCAACCTTCATGTGGAGGACAAACCGCCAAGCAGAGAATAGATGGATAAAAGTGAAGATGCATAAGTTGTGACCAAGTAAATATGGGTACAACATGGTAGTTTCCATAAAAAATGGAGGTGATGAAAACAATTCAGGTCATAATTTTCAGTAGATCAACACCATCATTTCAGACATTGTATTCAATTCAGTTGTTAGCTCCCCCTACAATTTACACACTGGATTATTTAATATTTAAATCATTTAAATTGGGTTGATAAATGTAGGAGGAGATGGCGACCAAAAAACAGATGAAAATACAACAAGGATGGATGTATGGATGTACTTTGTTCTGTTACAGCAGCATTAGACATCAGGCATAGAACATAAAAATACACTGTGCACTAAAAGGTAGACAAGAATAAAAGAAGAGAATTGAATACAAATTATATACAAAATTAAATATATTATATATACAAATTATATACAAAATATACTATATATTTATATGTAATATGTGACAGTATAAGCCCTGAAATATAAACAAATGGAATTCTAAACGGAATGCCAGTAGAAACTTTATAATGACCGTATAGATTTTAATATCTAAATGTACAGTAGTACTGCAATGCTACAAAGAATAGCAGTGCAGTAAACCAGTGCGAAATGGCCACTGAGTTTAAATTGCGAAGTGAATTTTAAAAAACAAATAAGAACTACTACATACAAAGGTAAGGAAGTGGACTCGGTCTTAAATCTGTGTCTTTCACGCTTAAGGGTTTTTGTTTTTGATACAATACGATACAACCTAGGATTTATATAGGTGTTCAGTGACAACAGTCCTTGAAAGCATTACAACTAGCGCTGATTTACATACAAGTTTTGTTATACGTTTATCATTGATGCTTCCATTTAGCTAACCCACTAGTCAGTCCTGTAACTAGTACTAGTTTGTGTAGGATTGTAATTGTGTTAGCTTAGCTGACTCAGACACTAAATTATCGGCTTCAAGCCTAGCTAACAGCTAACTAGTTAGCTAACATTCACGGCTTCATGTTACATAACAGGTCGTGTCTTGTCGTTAGCAGCGCTAACCGTCTAGTGGATAACTGAGGAAATTGTCGTTTTTGATAAACCGACACTTACCTTCAAAAAATGTGCACTCGACAAGAGACGACTTTACGTCTTTTTTTTGTATTTTTGGCTCAGTGGAGCGATATAGCTTTTTGTTTACAACGGAAGTTCCGCATACGTTACTCGTCAGAGTGCGTCAGATCGCACGGAAGGTAGAATGGGACAAAATGTATAGGAAATAAAAAATTGCGTTGAGCTGAATGTGGCATTCGGTAACTGACTGAAGCCACGAGCAATATAAATATTTACTTTCTACATACAACTCTATCTATCTAGAAGTGTGTCTATCTATTACAAAATTGCATGACTGAGAGAGCTCAGTGTCATTTTATAAATATTCCACTTTGATTTTGACTTGGGGGAAAGTGGGAGGTTACACAATTCTGAAAGATATTTTGAATGCCCCCACCTTCTCTCCAAATCTACTCACTGCCAGTTCCTTCTGATGACTCCACGCAGTTGGTGTGAGTGGGGGAGGAGGAGGATTGGGCTGAGAAGCAATGAGAAGCAGTAAACAGAATGTTTGCTTTGTAAAAAAAAAAAAAAAAAAAAAAAAAAAGAGACCAGCATACTGAGAGAAAGAAATAAAAAAAAAACAGAAGACATAAAACTGCATCAGAGAAAAGGAAGAAACAGTAAGATTTAGAAAGATTGTATTTCTAGAAAAACTAGAAAGAAATGGGACACACATCTGCAGATTTAAGTTATTGTGTGGTTCATTATGGATCTCAGTGAGTGATGGCATCATGTGGGAGCAGATGTAATGCCCCGAAGGTTATTCATGCATGTGCAGCAATCAGCGGAGGTCACCTGAGTGGAACAGAGGAATCAGTTGAGCATACTGTACATGTACAATATGTTTGTGTGTGTGTGTGTGAGTCCACTGTACAGTAGTTCAAAGGTACTTACAATATTTTACAGGTCACACCTTTTATCACATGACATATGGCTAAAAAGAAGAACATTATGTTAAAAAAAAGTCACAGGTCACAATGGTATATTTATGACTGAAGTGCTTTTTATAACTTACAATCATTTCTGCTTCACTGACCTTTGTATGCTTACCACTTGAACACATGTTCACCGAAATGATGTGACAGCAGAAATCATTAGCAATAAATATAAATTGAAATCACAAGTAGACTTGCATGTTAAGATTCTGTCAAATAACAAAAGGGATCACTAGACTTTGAAATTAAAGTTGCAGTGAGCATGATCAGTGGAAAACAGGTCATTGTTGAGAAAAAATACATAATAAAATATGGTATTTCAGGTCTCTGACAAATGACCCAAGGCATTGTCTCCATCTCTGAAATGTTTATTGTATCATTCTCATTTAGGCTCTTTCCAATTTTTTTTAACATTTCTTTGCAACGGAGGAAGTTTTTGTTGGACCAAAACTTCTGTCTTGAAGCCTATGTATTTGCAATTTGGTCAGTACCATGTTGACTTTTGGAAATGGAATTTCTCAGACATCATCTGCAACCATCCTACTGGACAATACCATCTCTCAGTCACACTGGTGCCACTTATGTTGTCTACTTTCCTCTAAACAGGAATATATTTCCTGAATGTTTGCTGGACAAAACCAGAGGACTGTCTTTTTTATATACAGACTGGCTGACCACACCTGCTGTAAACTCCCCAACAACCCCTGCACCCATAGTTGATACTGCTCTGATCTGAAGTCTTTTTGTTTTTCTTTACAGTTAAACATTTACATTAACACCATTCTACCCCCTGAGGATTTTTCAATTAGAGCCTGCTACACTTGTGCCTTGCTTAGATGTGTCATTTCACTGTGGGAAGTCGGAAAGACTGGTGGGCCTGTGGGTGACAACAGCAGATGTTCTTGAATTGTACACCCCCAAAGATCAAGAATAATGAATACGGGTGGCTATTAAGTATTTTTGTAACAGTTTTTCCTGTTTCGTGGTTGGTACTGAGTGTGTTTTCTACAGAAGTTCATTTTATGTTAGTGGTCAGATTTGTGGTCGCTGTCCATGGTTCTGAACTGCTATTAATTGATTCAGTTCATTTAAATTGAACTGATACTAATTAGTTTATTTACCTTGATATTTCTCCTTGGGTTCACATTTAACAAGATTATATATATATATTATATATATATATATATATATATATATATATATATATACAGCTACAACATATTCAATCTCTCACATTTGATCATTCATTTTTCACAATGCAGAGAAAAAAATCCCCAGACATCCATGTTAAACAGATCCCACCAGGAAGTGTGTGTGTCTGAGTTGATATACCTGTGAGCTTGAACTAATAATAAAGGTTCGCACGTTTTGTAGGAAATTATCTTACACCGATATGGAATTTCAGAAAAATCTCTGCTTATTTAAAGAGACAAGTCACAGGGGTTCTGTTTCAAAGGTAAATATATAAAATTTACATTTGAAACTCTATTTGGACATAAAACACGCAGTAGGAGAAGGATAGTAGGAGAACAAATAGTAGAAATGGTGCAGAATTAGAAACTGAAGAATTGCAATGTCTGGAAGCAAAATGTAAAGCCAGGCAGCATGAATGTGTAGGTTTGCAGGAAAAGTCCCTGCAATGTAGGTGATTCAAATCTAAGACGATTATGTGTTTTAGGGCATATTCTCATTTTTGTTGCAACATTTTGTAGTGTAAACACTGACTGACCAGTAGTCCCAGTTAGGACCAAAGCTCCGTCCTAATGAGGTAGGACCTCATTTCTGAGTATCTAGTTTAACTTTTGGGTAGGGTTAGGAATTAAAGGTCCAGTATGCAGCATATAGGAGGTTTATAGGCAGAACATGAATATACAACCAATAAGCATGTTTTTACAAGTTATAATCACTCTAAAATTTCATAGCCTTAATATAAGCCTTTAACATGTACTTCAGGCAAGGGTCTTGCTTTATGAAGGCCACAATCTTGTGCCATCATGTTTCTGCAACAACTTGAATGGACAAACCAACCTGGGCATGCATCTGAAGTCTCTCTATTGGTGTCACAAATCATTACACAACAGACCTGTTTATAATTAAGGTAAGGGATGAGGCTTAATTTATAGTGTGTCCAAATGCATTAAAGTTGATACAGGGTCCTGACAAGAAGTTCTTTTCAAACTCAAAAAAGGGTTTACGTCATTCCATGCATGCAAACTCAAGCTGCAATTTCTCACCAGGCAATCTCCCTCATTTGTATTTCCTTGTATTCTTTGAGTGCTGAGTTGTACACGTGTGGGTAATGGCAGATTTCCTCACATAGCCTCGAGTTTCCATGGTTACCGTCCTCTTCGTTGTGTCTTTTGACCAAAAGTGATGTGCTACTGGGTTCATGCGTAGTCGGAGTTTATGGCCTGCGCAGAGTCAAACTGTACTATGTGTGCATGCTTTTGACAACAAGGGGAAGAGACAAGGAAGAATGTGACAGAGACAGACTGGGTAGTAAAGGAGTCTTCATGAAGAAGAAGAAGAAGAAGAAGAGCTTTAGTGGACCTCAGTGCACTCGCAAATGCTGAAAGTATGACCTGGCCTTGGGGTTAGGGGAGAGGCAGTATGTTGTGTCTACGAGTGTCCTCACCAAGCTAGATTTACAAAAATTAGTGTGTTACTTTTTAAGGACTTTTTCTAAGATAAACACTGACCTTAGTCTACATGGAGACCAAAACCTGGTCCTAATGAGGCAGAGTCTCATTTCTAGGAACTGGTTGATTTTGGCGGATTGTAATTAAGTTAAGGTTAGAGTTAGGCATTAACCAGTTATGGTTACAGTTATAGGGATAACGCTTTATTTAGGCTGTCCAAATGAATGAAAGTCAATGCTGTGAGGAGTAGATGTGTGTGTGTGTGCGTGTGTGCGTGTGTGTGTGTGGAGTGATATGGGGGGAGGGGGTAAAAGGGGTCAAGCCTCTGAAATAAGGAGGTTGAATTATCAAGACGAATGTCATTTTTAAAACCTGTTCCAATAGGTCTGTAGGTATCTACTATACATAATGAGCCAGTATAGGCCAGGTCTACACACACACACATACACACCCACTCTATCTCTATGACACGCGCGCACGCGCAAACGCGCGCACGTGTATCAGGGGTGGGAGTGGATGCTCGTGGAAGTCAGGATGGGATAATCCTGCGTGTCTGGCTGCGGGCGTTGATGCAGCTGCCGTTGCTGGATCTGGACTGGACTCGGGGCGTTGGGTGGGTCTAGTTCCTGACTGGAGCTGCTGTATCTCCGGACCTCATGTCGATGTTATCAAGTGGAAGAAAGACGAGGGCGATGGTCGTGAGAGGAGTTGGTGCAGTTTTCTGAAACATCGACCGTATTCGCCGATGGGGAACAGAATTGGCCGGCAGTGATAAAAGCGCAGCGCCGGTGTGGAATAACTTGGAGCAGGCATAGAGGAGGATACAGAGGCGGCGGGTTTTTCAGGATTAAGAAAGGAGCACGTTTCTTGTTTTATTCATGGTTCTCTAAACCGGGATAGAAGCTGAAACGCGTATGGAAAGACGGGATCACTTTTGCATCGGTAATTAGAGGAGAGGACTGCCTCCTTGGAGCGAGCGGCAGCCGCATCCGACACACGGCGGGGTGGGTGGGGGGGACACTTGGATGGAGAGGGCGCAGTGATCGGGCTGAGAGAGAGCCGCTTGCCGGGTGTAGGAGGTGAGGCACGGGGAGCCAGGAGCGGCGAGGCAGCGGCTCCATGAGCGGCTCCTCCCGGGACAGAGCGCCCAAAGCCCAGCCGGAGCGTCTGCACCGCCGCGGGTAAAAGCCCCAGGCCACAGGACGGCGGCCAGTTTGGAAGTTTTGATGCATATGATCACAACCACCATGATTTTTATGATTCTTGGTGCTTCAGTTGTAATGGTAAGACACATTCACCTCCCTTATGCCACAATGTGGTTTTCCAATCCACTTGCACCCAGGCCAGTGTTTTTTTATCAGATGATTACAAATGTGCCATAAATGTGCAACATTTGGCGACTATAACCTCCTTCCAGCAGCAGCAGGAGGCCTATCAATGACATGTGGAAGTAGGTTAGTCCACCTATAATTACCTGTTGTCATAAATAAATAATATAATTCCATTTTGAGGCAAAAGAGTCCCCCTCTTAGAATCGGGAGGATCCACCAAGGATATTTTCTGTCCTTTTTCCCTTTTGATGACTCTCTCTGTTGTTATTTATCTTTATAATAATATAGTCATTCCAAAAAAAAGACAATTGATTCGCTGTCTGTAGCCTATAGTCTGTTGCCTGACATGTCCCAGCTGACTGGCATGGTTCTTTGCAGGCGATAGCCTGTTTAATGGACATGAACGCACTACTGGATCGCTTTCACAACTACATCTTACCGCATCTACGAGGGGAGGACCGCGTCTGTCACTGCAACTGTGGGAGGTAAATGCCACCATCCTCGCACAATTATTGGGATAACCATGGTGATGTGCGTGTGTGAGAGAGGCTGATGTATGTGAGTGTGTGTTTTCCTCTTTCACCCAGTCAGCTCGAAATTGCTGAAGAGGAGGCCTCGAAGATTTGTGGCGGCGAAGCCCCGCAAAGCCACCGCGGTGTCTGTGCGTCTTGGGTTTTTTTTTTTTACATAGCAACTGGAGCTTTTATTGTTCGCTCCAACACACACACACGGTGTGATGAAGACATGTTAGGTGGCGGAGAGTGTCTGCGTTATTATGCACACGCATAAGCTCCATATTGCGAGGATTTCGGCTTTGCAGCATGTCGCCCGCATGCGAAGGTGTGTTGTCGGAGCCATACATAGGTAATGAACCGTGAGGGAAATGATGAGGCTGTTCCAAAACAATCTGAGCATCAGGCGTGCCATGCACATGCAGCCTCACGCCAGTTTAAACCACAGTTATGGATAAGTGTGTACTGCTGCTGCTGCTGCAGCTGCTGGTGTGAGGTGGAGATGTGGCTGAAGAAGAGCTATACGTGGCTGAGGGTATTTACTGGTGTGTATCTCTGACACTGTGTGTGAGAGCAGGTTGGAAGTGGGGGGGGGGGCAGCAGCAAGACACTCATTAATATATTCATTCGGATTTAATCTGCATTGTTATACACGGAGCAGCTACAGTTTACGCACGAAACACAGCAGGCAAATGTTGGATGTGAGGACGAGCCGCGACACAATGGGCCTCTGCTGTTACAATAATCACAGTCTTTGTAGGGAAGTGGACAATACACAATAATATCTCACACCGCAATAAAAAACACTCATAGCCAGAGGCGGATTGATTAATGGGCCACTTATTGCATTTTTAAATAATCTTCATCTGCGGATTATTATTTAATAGGCTGAATATTGCTTTTTTTAAAAAATATAAGTTTACACATTTTGTTCTCAGAAACGTGATAAATGTTCCGGAATTACTAAAACTGATTATTTACATTTGAAAGTTTATTTGAAGAAGTGTAGTTTTTTAAAAAATATTTAAAGGTGCAGTCCATAACATATAGGCGGATGATTATGCACAGGTGTACAATCACTTTAAAATAAAGTTTTTTGGTCGATCTGGCTTTTAAAATAAACCTTTTATATGTATTTTAGGCAACGGCCTTGTTTGAGAGAGACTGGTTTGTCCAGCAGTCTGAATGGGCAAACCAGCCAGACTTGAACTAAATGTCAGGAGAAGGAGTCCCCCATTCCTTGTCTGTAGTCTCACCAACAGATGTCACACATTCTTACACACTGTTAAGCGTTGTTTATTGTCCATTTTTATAAAACGGTCATATTTTATCAGATGAAAAAAAAAAAGAAAACATATCAACCCCATCCAAAAAACTGGCATCATATATTGTTCATCAACCTCTACTCATAATAATTTGATTGTGTTGCTTTTTTATTATTGGAACAAATATGAATGGAGAAAATTCAGAGGAGTGACTTGAAAATTTTGTCCAGCCTGCCAACACACAAGACTAGTGATTTATTTTTTAGTGCCACAAGGGGGAGCCTGAATCTTTCCAGTGATTCTAGGACCTTGTGATTTACTGTATAATTATCTTTTTTAAGATCCTTTTTTCACTTAAAAATATTTACTTAAATATGAGAGGGAAATCTGGGCTTCTCTGCTTAAGCTACTACCCCTGTGCCCATAAGCAGCAGAAGTTGGATGGATGGATGAATAGAATAGAATAGAATAGAATAGAATAGAATAGAATAGAATAGAATAGAATAGGTCCTTATTGTCATTCCACCTTGGAGGTGCAACGAAATTTTGGGTGCTCCCACTGAGCTACATGCCTTTGCACAGAAAAAAATAAAATAAAACTACAGGTAAAAGAAAAATATATACATGTATAAATTTACAAGTTTACAAATAGCTGTATATAAAATGTACAATACATATATATACCATATATATATTGTTTAGATGTTTGTATCTGTAAGCTTTCAGAAAACATATACACAAATATTGATTAATGACCTTGTCTCATTTTGTAAAATTTTTCAGATGCAAACCAAATACAGTATATATGAGTATGGACAGAGGGCTTCACCTGTTTACAATTAAGCAATTTAAAAAAAGCTACGGTATATTAAAGACATTTTCATATCATATAATGCCTAGTCGCTATTACATATGACTGGATATGATACTCAGTATCAGTCTGAATCTGGACAAAACCACTTGATAGGTTATTGTAAAAAGAAAAAAGTAAAATCTGATATGATCTGTAAACCATAAACATGGCATAAATGCCTCATTTAACACAGGAAACGTGCTTTAAGGAAAGATGTCCCTGACAAGGACATACTGTAATTGTGAGCTGCAGATGTCTGCTGATTATAGCTAAGTGGTAAATGCATCGGAACAAATGTCATATCAACAGCTATGTTGTTCAGTATCAGTAGAACTTCAAGATTTGCGTAGAACTTCAAGATTGTGACATCGGTAATGGAACAAACAAACAAAATTTAAAGTGAAAGATCTTGTAGCCAAAAGATTTACCTCTATAATGTCCTTGGATATTGGGTTGAGATTGGCCCGTGTCCTGTAGATGGCCTATAGCTACGAAAGTGATCAGTGGTTTAGTAAAGCAAATGTCACTGCAAACTGAAGACAATGCATATGAAACCAAAACGTCTGTGGTGTGAATGCTGCAGCGAGGAGGGTTGATGGACAGTAGCCTACCAGCACTTCATTAGCAGCATTAGCAGACCAGTTCCTCTGTGTCTGTTAGACCTTTAATTCCAAAAGGTGCTGTGAGATGGGATTTACAGTGAGGGGGGGATAGTATGAGTCAAAGTTTGGAAAAGCCTTTTTCTCACACTGATGCATGTGATATCATGTGTTTGGAGAGAGAGAGAGAGAGAGAGAGAGAGAGTTTATTGAGACCATGCACCACTGAGTCTAAAAGGGCCATGTTTGGGAATGCAAAATGTAGAATATGAAGTAGTTTCAGACTGATGATAGCATCTTTGTATTTGTCCCCCATGCATGTACCTGTTTAATTAATGCACAGCCAGTGATGAAATAAGACACCCTCTGCTCCCTCTGAGGTTAGTGTAAATGTATAGTGAATGTCACTGGCCTGGAAACACTCTGCAAGCAGGGGAAATGTAAGGATATGCGGTGAGTAAAGCAAAACGTGTGCACTTCTATGCATTGACACCCACTGTGCTCACCTCATCAGGCATAAGGGCACAGCTAGTGTCGTTGTCTTTGGCAGCCTTTGTCTGTGCTTCGATTTGGATGCAGCTGTAGCTCTTATAATTGGCCAAAGCCTGGTGGAGATCACTAGTGGACATTCACCATTATTTTGGAGTCATGTTGCATTGTCCTGAGTAGGACTGGGCAATAATTAAATTACAATTTCACAATATAATTTTCTTCAGTGTCAATATGACAGGTCTATAATTAAGTCTGTTTGAATGGGGGTCTACATGACGACTATTGAAAACATTTTCCTGAGGAGTTACACTTTGTAAATGATGTCCCTTTATTGGGCCACACAGTGTCCTAGTGGTAAGCACTGTTGACTTGCAGCAAAAAAAGAGGATTTGCACGATTCTCCAACTGTGCATGTGCGTTTTCTCCAGGTACCCTGGTTTCATCCCACAGTAGAAAACCATGCTGGACATGCTCTAAATCAGGGGTGCCAAACTCAATTATAGAGGGGGGCCAAAATGAAAAACTGTGTCCAAGTTGAGGGCCAGACGAGGTCAAATAGTATAAAATTCAGAACAAACTATATAGAGAAAATAATTAAGAAATCTGAAATTAATATTAGAAATATTAGTGAAAACAATGTATACCTTTTTTTCCCCCATGAAATAAGTTTAAATGACTTACCCATGGAATAGACTTAGAAAGGGCTAAATATCAACATTGTTCAACAGTTTCAAATTTACAGTATGTACACATCAGTACTCTTGACAAAAAACATGAATATAGGATATTAAATAGTATGGAGCAAATCATTTATGAATGATTTTCCATTTCAATCAGCTGTATGGTCATATATACTGTACAATATAGTAATGCATTTTCCATCTTTACTGGTTTCCCCTGCTGTATTTCACATACAGGCCTGTAGTCACATGTATCTTAACCAAATAAATAATAACAAATGTTTGTTAGTTAAAAAGAGGCGGCAAAATACAAATTAAGAGCCCCCTCATAACTGCCCCTCTGTGTTCTCAAAGTCCACATTTAATTTGTTTATTTATTTATAAGGGTGAGGTTACTTGATGTATGGTATTAATATGTGGTAGTAAAGGAGTAGGAAAGACATATTATCTTGAGGGCCGAATACAGTTATATGGCGGGCCAAATGTGGCCCCCGGGCCTTGAGTTTGACACATGTGCTCTACATTAACCGTATGTGTGAGTGTGAAAGTGAATGGTTGTTTGTCTATATTTTCTGGTGAGCAGTCCAGGGTGTGACCCTGCCTTTTACCCTATGTTAGCTGGGGATTGGCACCACCAGCCCTGCAACCCTCATATGAAGGATAAAGCACTAGACAATGAACAAATGAATGTTCCAGTGAGGATGACAGCAGGTTTCATCCAAAAGGAGCAGGTGACGTCTGCAAATTTCTGGTCACAGAACCTCAACATGCCAAATCTTGAGACTTCAGTCCAGGAGTTCAGATTCTTAGGGTTGATGCCACAAGTGGTTGCCACTTGGACACAAAACAAAATTAACATTAATGTCAGATTTGAGAAATGTCTCTATGTTTAATGAGTGTCTGTCCGTTTTTGTCCATGAAGAAATTCAAAATCACAAGTAACTTGTTTCTTGTAAAAGAGTTCAAAGATTTGTAGGGCACGGGCGAACAGGGCAGTCATCAGTGTAAAGATAAACACGCGGCTATAAATAATAATCCTTCATTTTATTTACAGGTTTATGTGTAAAACCCTATACCTCACGGACAAAGACAGAGATCCAGAGGAATGTTTTATCTTTACTTTCCGCTGAGCTTTATTTATTGTGAAAAATGTTAATGGACCTCAGTGGCAGCATAGTGCAGGTCAGTGAGCTTTAATAGTGGGGTTTGATCCCCCATGTGACCATACCTCTTAAGTAAGATGCTTAAGGTGCCAAACTGCAAGATCAAATATATTATATAGTGTGTTTCTGCTGCCAGGACAACAGTGTAAGTGGATTTTCTTTTCTTTATAAAGCTGCATCTTTCTATAGGGGGAGATTTATTTTTTGTTCACAGCTGGCCATAATTTTATGCCAAACAAGAAACATTAATACCTACTTTCAGTGAACTAATGACAGTAGCTCTCAGATCTGATTTTGTGCCTGCACTGCATTGTACATACACGTTTTTGAATAAAAATAAATATAAATGTTATGTTAGCTTTTGGATTAGAAAATAAAGTTGTAATGATGTAGTGGTATGTACAGTATCTCATTTCTAATGACATAATGTATACATTTAGATAATACTAATTAAAATAATAATTGCCTGATGCTAAATATTAAAAAAAAACTAAATCAGCTCAGCCAATTAATTGGTCTACCCCTAATAGGTTTTACATTGGACCAGAGTTAGTTGTAATTAAGTTGTAGTTGTTACACAACTGGTGTAACTGTGGTTTGACCCTATAGCTGCATGTTGTACATGCAATACAGCAGACCAATGATTTTTCTGAATCTCTGAGCAACTGTAATCATCAGGTGTCTTTAAATGAACTTTCCTACAGTGACACATAACCACATTTTACTGTGTTTTTTGACACCTTTTCTTTAATGTCTCCTGTGAGACTTGAACACCTGGCCATGCTTTGTTTGTGGAGCACTTACTCCTTTCATATTCCTGCAACTGGGAGCAAATATAAAGAGACTACTATCTGTAGTTTGAATTTTAAATACGATTAAGACATGATAATTGCTTGGGAAAAGATGCCTCCAAAGATGACTCAAGAAATGCAACCCAAACCCTTGTGAAATGTAAATGTTTTCACTGAGCAAAAAGACCCTCAACAAACACTACTGAAGGAGGAGACCAAGTATTACTCATTCTCTTCTTAGACCATATGTTTTTTTTTTTACTTATCAACTAAAGTGAGGCCCACAGACTTCAAGGCATTTTCTAGTAAAATGTGGAACTTTCAAGAAATAGACATCATCTGAGTGTCTGAGGTACAAAGGGAAAAGAAAATACTTCTATGTGGTAAGTCAGTTTTCCAAGGTAAGGTTAAAAATGAGTGGCAAAAATTAGGAAATTAACTGGGGTACGCACTCACCGGCCATTTTAGTGGCTGGAGATCATTTGACTGCTTATCACAAATATTTATTTTAGTAGGAAGTCACACACAACCTCTGTGTGGTCTCAGACCTGAGTACCCAAAGAAAAACCACACACACACACGGGGAGAACAGGCATACTCCATATATGAAGGCTCTCATTCAGCCCGGGTCGAGCTCCGCTGTGTTTTTGCTGCAAGGCAACAGTGCGAGTCATTACTCCAGTGTATGGCCATATATAAATTGTTATTATAATGCTCATGACTTATTCATACAGTTCTTGTCAATCTAACTCTCCCATGACCTTCCCCTGTCTGTCACCAGACATCATGTCCACTATGTAATCCCATATGATGGGGATCATTCCTTGGTGGACTCATCAGAGAACTACTTTGTGAGTGACAGTGTGACCAAGCAGGAGATGGACTTGATGCTCGGGCTGCTGCTGGGCTTCTGTATTAGCTGGCTGCTGCTGTGGCTGGACGGAGTCCTACACTGTGCCGTCAGGGCCTGGAGGGCGAGCCGCTACTACGGTAAGCTGGACACTGCTGCTGATTCACAAAGCCTAAAATATCACAAACCTAACCATGTTCATTTCTGTGTTGTCTGCTGTGATGTGAATGAGTGATGTGAGTGTCAACATGGCAGAAAAGGAGTGAAATAGCAAAGTATATGATAATAGGATTTGTAATGGCCCAACTTATTAGTAAACAGTATGTATCCACCATGCATCTGTTTGTGTAAAAGCTTGCCAGATTTTGCACAGCGGTTGGTGGAGCTCAAAATGACCTTCCCCACATTGCTTGGTCCACTTTTGGCTCTTCCCACTGATTTTTTTTTTCTCTTAATTTACTGTGACTTCCTGGGAAATCTCAGCCAAACCTTCCAACTGTGTGATGATTCAGACCCTAACAGCACAGGTGAAACTGCACTCAACTGGCTTTCTTCTCTTTTGGAAAGCCTAAATACCTTGCACCAATAATCTTCCTGATTTGATTTCGGAAAATATTTGCAGACCTATGCTAATGTAATAGCACTGTCATTAAGTTCAATTGCTATCTGAATATATTAAACTTAGAATGGTCTCATAGGGCAACATAAAATCATATGTTGTGAATGCTGCAATTGTATTGATATGAAAAAAAAAATCATGTTAAAAGGTTTTTTTTGTATTTTTTGAAAAGAAAAAAAAAATTTCATGGTGTATGCACTCATATTTGGCCAATAACGCTGATTCTGATTCCTTCTTGTGAGAAGGATTCTGTGTGAGAAAACAAAACCAACCCATCAACATGGTAGAAATGTGGCTTTTTTTTATTTACAAGACTTATGATAAACCACTGTAGCGTAACCGTTTTTCTTCGCTGCTGTGGCCTGCCAGTGTTTCCAGTATTAGCCAGACGTATAAAGATGAACGATGCAACTCCCTGCTGCCTCCTTGCGCTGCTGATGTGATTTGGATCTAGACTCTGCGTTGTGGTGACTGCGAGGCGAAGCCTTAATATCCAGGTCCTGCTGAGAAACCCACACAACTGAACACGTCATTCTCAGCCGTCAGTCATGATTTTAAATGTCTTTATTAATTCAAATTACAAATCAAAATGTTACTTATCAGAGACAAGAACAGTAGAACGTAGTGGTTAGCACTCTTGCCTTTGCAGCAAGAGGTCCCGGGTTCACAACCCGGTTGGAGCAAGGGGCCATCTGCAAGGAGTTTGCAAGTTCTCCCCGTGGTGCGTGGGTTCTCACCAGGTACTCCGGCTTCCTCCCACAGTCCAAAAACATGCAGATTTGGGGACAAGGTTAATTGGACACTCTAAATTGCCCGTAGGTGTGAATGTGAGAGTGAATGGTTGTCTGTCTCTGTGTGGCCCTGTGATGGACTGGCGACCTGTCCAGGGTGTACCCTGCCTCTCGCCCTATGTTAGCTGGAGATAGGCACCAGCGCCCCCTGCGACCCCTAGTGGATAAAGCGGTAGAAAATGAATGAATGAAAAGAACAGTAGAACAAAAAATACTTTGGTTTTATGTTTTCCACATCAGCAAATTGATCTCATAACATTGTGAATAATTCTGCATGACCTAATTAAGATGACCTGTATTTTCATGAACGGGGTGACCATCAGCTTGTATGTAAGGCTATGAAAAATGACCAGAGTAAACATTTTCCTGAGTAGTTTATGACCTCAGTCTCAATCGTGAAGAGCATCTCGTCACTTCTTCCCCAGTGCCACCATCTCATCAAAATATTGTCTCTTCTGGTTCCAAAAAAAAAAAAAGCAAAAAGGCTCTCGCTGAAATGTAAACCCTAGTCTCCCATGGTGATGAGACGAGACATGGTGATTGTCCAAAGGGTTCTTAAAAGGGATCTCAAGCAGCACGTGGGGCTGACAATTTAAAACTTCAAAATCTAGTTCTAAAATTGGCGTACAGCCTGTAAAGGGGGACAAGGACTGAAGTGATTAGGTCACTTATGTCAGAGTGCGATCAACCTCTGAGAACTCTTCTGAATCGACTGTACTAAGTTGAGTGGAGCAGATAAAAGCATGAATGACCTTCTTCGGTGTCGCAAGAAAAAGAAAAATATCACCTTGGTGATCAGCCCTAGTTAAAAAAAAAATCATGATTACTTTCCAATAGAGTGGGGTCCATAAAATCTGTTTTATCAAAAATAATCCAGTCTGGTAACAGTTCAGTGATGCCAGAAAACATATTTTTCATCTCTAAACTCTATGGTCCACTCTGTCAAAAGCCAGGCTAATGCCAAGGAAAATTATTGGATTGAGGGAAAAAAAACAATAGATTATATATTTTTGTTTTGATTTTAAAATCCACCAGAATATGTGATATTTCTACTAACCTCAAAAGGTATTGGAAGTTCTGTTTGACAGCTTTTTCTGTGATCCAGGGTTTTGAAAAGACATTCATGTGTCATGTTAACAGCCTCTGTTCATTTTGACCCAGCATTTTATTTTATTTTCTTACAGCACCATAGCTCAGTGAATACTGAGTAGGCAGCGATAAAACATACTTTATTTTCTATGTGGCCTGATTTTATTATTAGTAGGAGCAGCTAAATGTTGCTGTTAACTTCTTTAAACACTCTGTTGTACACGTTATGTTCCATTTTCTCATTCAGTGTAGAAAATTGCCAGATTGACTGACTGACAGCCGATGTGAATTGATTTTGGAAGTATGACTCATGGATTATTATCTCAGGAAATGAATCATTCAGTTTTGGTTTAAGGGGGAAAGGAAATATATGGTAAATTGCAAAACAATTATATCCTGATACAATCAAATCATGTCAAACAAACATCAACCCAGCCCCAGAAAATTACACCAATTATTTTGGGTGCGGTCACAACTGGTTGCCTAGCAACAGTACACAGTAATGGCAAGACATCACTCATGGCATTTGATGTGGAAATCAATTATCGAGCATTAGTGATGGTGGAAGTTGCATTTTTGAGCCTTTGCTGTTTTTCCTGTTCTACCCACTTGTTGGCTCTGAGCAAAAAAAAAAAAAAAAACATTATTTCTAAAGAAATGTATAATTACTCTCTATCCTACAGATATAGTGTAGTTATTATAGAAATATATGTTTTGATCTGTGTGCACTAAAGTTGAGCACTGCAATGAAGCCTGGGAGCCAGGATGAAGTGTTGACCCATTTACACAGACAGCTAACGAGGATGTTGAGCCCATTTCTAAGTCAGAAAAAGGCTTAAACAGGATGTATTTGGCCTTGTTTTTACACAGCGGACATTTTGACTTCGTACTGTTGTGGTCTACCATGACTCTGCTCTATTGTGTCGTAAGTCACAACAGCCTGACAGTGAACCAACATGCATAACACCTCTTTAGGACCTTTTCTGGCATAAACACTGACCTAACCCTAACCCAGAACCAGGAGTCATGTAGTCTTTGGGACCAAAATCTGGTCCAGATGACGCAGAAACCTTATTCTGAACTGGTTAATGTCAAAATGCCCTTGGTGGCAAAAGAAAAGGCCAAATTACCAAAAATTCTTGCTTATGAGTCTTCCTCTAAGTCTAACCAGACTCCATTAACCCAACAGAATTGCTGTCCCATATTTAGCCATGCCGCTTGTTTGTAATGGCAGAGATGGGAATGGAAATGTTCTAATTAAAAAGTTTTGGATCATGCCATACAGTCAATCTACAGCTTCAATCCAGTTAAAAAGAAGAAGTCATGCAAAAAAAAATAATAATGCTCATTTGCTTGTATTGCTGCTGGAACTCATGTTGAGTTGTTTAACTGACACAGCTATTGATTAACGGATATGGAGCCATTTTATTTGGCAAATCGAAATGAAGTGAAAACCACACCCAGAGATAAAGGTGTATCATGTCTCATTCAAATAAATAAATAAATAAATAAAATAAGAGAGATTTCAGTGAAGAGAAGTGTGTGTGTCTGTTCCAGACATTTAATCTTAATCTTAATCTTAATCAGAACAGTTGTTTAGTGATTAACACCATGTGTGTATGATGTTACATGTGTGATTCCTGCCTGTTTGCTTTTCTTCCTTTATTCAATTCAGGTGATAAATGAAACTTACTTTTGTTCATAATGTGAATGGGAGTGTCCACACCGTAAAGTGACCACAGACTGCATATAAAAATTGCTGTAGTCCAATGAAAACTTGATTTCATTAAACTGCCATCAGGGGGCAACGCCACTGGTTGTAAATAGTTTATATATACTGTAAGTCTGTGACAAAAGTAGCCTATTTCTCACTTGATTTATACCATCAGCAAACATTTAGTTCAGTCACCTCAGGTCTGATGCAATACAGCAAGATGTCCATTTTGTGAAATATAGTCCCATTTAGGGTAAAACATACGATAAAGCTCTAACACAAGCACTGGGACATGTGCTGGATCATGTGACTGAATGCTTGCCGTGTCCAAAAGGTGCATGGTTGTCTCAGTCTGGCCCAAATATAGGGTTGCCAAATAAATTTGGAAATTTTCCAGCCTTTTAACTCAGATTTATATTTGTTAAATGCTGTCCATTGGTGACAATGGTGTTATATGGTGGTAATAAGGAGATAATATTACAGTTATGTTATTTTCAACAGAATATCCCGCTAATGAAGAACACTATTGGCTACCGCCAGTGTAATGCCTTTACATGCAAATGACTGGATTTCATCTTTAAAATTAAATTGAATATAAGTGTTTCTTTACAAAAAAGAAAAAACGTTGGATTTGGCAAGAGCTCATAGCTGATATTGTGCACTCTCAGCCTGTATTATGGAGTTGGCCTGAATCTTCAGTCTTAGCAATAACGATAAAGTAGGTGATGTGTGACCTGGATTCATGGACTGCCTTGGAAAAGCTCAGGCCAGGATGGGAAAGTATCAAGCAACAATCAGAGGATGATGATTATTAGTTTGAAGCTTTTGACAGCGCACTCATATAGGTTTTAGTCCCAGCGTTTTGAATTGCTGCAACAGTAAACTGTGTTTGAATGGTACAAGCTTTGATAGTTGCAGGATTCTGCTTTGCACTGATGTGTGGGAGACTTTGCAGCAGCTGGTGGGGCAACGTTTCTTTTCTCCAGTGCAGTGTACAACAGTGTGAAATACATCATTATTAGAAAAAACCCACAGAGGAGGGAGCATCCATATTCATTGCCAGCAGCTTTAGACTGGGCGATATAGGCTTCTTCTATTGTACTGCAAGGGAATATCCCCGCTTGCTGTGTGAGTGTGGGCTGTGACACTGATGCTAGGTCAGAAACGTTTGGCCTCCCTGAGACGAGAAGTGAAGGTGAGGCTGACAAAGAGAGCGTCTGTGTGTTCTTGTATGTGTAGCCTTGTGAGGACCAAAAAACTTAGAAACCATATGAAGTGAATATATTCTGAGAACGCGGGGTCCTCGCATCTTTAAAGGGCTTTTTGGGAGTTTTTAGGGTTAGTGTTAGAATTGGGTTTACGTTACTGTTAGGGTAAGGGGCAAGGGAATGTATAATGTCTATGAGGGTCCTCCCTGCAAATGCCGCACAAACGTGTGAGTGTGTGTGTGTGTGTGTGCTTGGGGTACTGGGGGTGCAGGATGGAGATACTGTCATATCCCCACCCCCCACTTACACACACTTTCTCTCTGCTAGAGCTATAAATAGAATGAGAGAGAGAGAGACAGAGAGAGAGAGAGCAGCTGGAATGGCAAGTGAGAATACACACACACATATGCATGCTACATTGAGATTCCCATTGCTTGTTTTCTCCTCCTAATTTCATCTCCATTGCTCCCTCCTTCACTTATTGAATCTACTCTTGGCCATTTCCTTCACAGCGCTTCCTGCTGCAAAAATTATGACTTCGCATTCAGCATTAACCCCTTCCTCTACTCCTCCTCTCCTCCGCAGCTCTGTCTTCGCCTCCCCCTTTCCTCCCTGCATTCTCATTCCTCCTGACTCCATCTCCATCCTTTTATTCAAATGAGAAAAACCTGTCTCCATTGCCCCTTTCGATACCCTTCAGAGCAGTCCTTGTGGAGAGCGTACTCACTCACAGCTATAAATAACTCTCTCTTTCCTTCCCTCGTTCCTTACCGTACACCCCCACCTCCCTTGCTCCCCCACCACCACCACCACCACCTCACCTCCGCTCGCTCATCCTTTAGCAGAGCCATTTGCTACTGTGTTTTGCTGTCTGGGGCGCTCCACCTCCTTCCTTCTCACTCCGCCGTCTCTGTGGACCTCGCTTCGCCTCACTGCCTCCAGTTTATAACCCCGACAAGCATGAATGTTTGCTCTGCTGTTCCCCTCCTCACATTATAAACCCCACACTCATTCAGAGCAGTCCTTGTGGAGAGCGTACTCACTCACAGCTATAAATAACTCTCTCTTTCCTTCCCTCATTCCTTACCGTACACCCCCACCTCCCTTGCTCCCCCACCACCACCACCACCACCTCACCTCCGCTCGCTCATCCTTTAGCAGAGCCATTTGCTACTGTGTTTTGCTGTCTGGGGCGCTCCACCTCCTTCCTTCTCACTCCGCCGTCTCTGTGGACCTCGCTTCGCCTCACTGCCTCCAGTTTATAACCCCGACAAGCATGAATGTTTGCTCTGCTGTTCCCCTCCTCACATTATAAACCCCACACTCATGAAATGCCATTTCATTTCCAGACAGTCCCTGATTTCACAGCAGGTCCGCCCTTTTATCGTAGGCCCTGTGTATTCTGTATGTGTTCATCCCATAGACTGCATATGAAAAAATAATTGGCACATTCTTCTGGTTTCCTCCAAGAATTATTTCCAACCAGGAAATAAGAATATATTGAATAGCCTCAAGGGGGCAACTCACCTGGCTGCAAAAATAACTAAATTTGGATGGAGGTCTACAGGAAAATGAGTCCGCTTCCTATTTTGATTTGTAATGTCCGTAAACCTTTTCCTGAGGAGTCAATGATCGCAGTTGCTAGTTTGGGGTCTTAAAGGAAAATAGATGATAAAGCAAGGCACATATGAGAGGACACCTGTGTGAGTGACAGCT
This sequence comes from Brachirus orientalis, assembly GCA_016785285.1. Taxonomy (NCBI): domain Eukaryota; kingdom Metazoa; phylum Chordata; class Actinopteri; order Pleuronectiformes; family Soleidae; genus Brachirus; species Brachirus orientalis. The sequence goes on from JAFBJR010000150.1 coordinate 6,558,601, forward strand.
AGTATTGTACGTGTAGGTAGTAGGTGCCTGGTTTCAAGTGCTGCCTGTGAACTTCTGTTTGCAAAGCATCACCATCTCATATTTTAAAACAGGAGTTCAGATTCATATGGGTCAAAATTCCGGTGTCCCAATTTCTTTTGCGTGTTGTCGGTCTCTGTCCTCCCTGTGAAACGTTCATCCCTGCTCCTCAGGAAAGTTACAACAGCTATACGATAAAGCTGGTGGATTAAAAAAAAAAACACACATATTAAACATCAGCTTTTCCAGTCTGTTGCCTATAAGGAGAGCATAACTATTTTATGCAATGCATCATCTAGTAAAAACAAGCAAGCAAACAACAAAACCCAAGGCATAAAGTTTCTTGGTCTCTTTTTTGTTGGTTTTGTTTATCTGGCCCATTTTTCAAAATAAGAAATGTCATACTTGATTCTTCCTTTTAAGTTTAACCATCCTGCAGTTACTGGTGAATTCAACTGTTCAAACACAGTCGTGTATTTGCTCAGAAGTATAACCAGTATGGGGTAAAAAGCATCACTGAAATAGCCCTTAATTATTCATATACTGTATAACCCAGAGGAAACAGTAACAAGGATATGTTCAGACATGGATACTTGACAGTTCATGTCTAAACACCTCAGTTCACAGTTCATACACAGAGATCAGTCCTGTGTTGCTGGATGTTGGTGTTTACCATCAGAGTGGAGCTGGATTTAAAAGCAGAAAAAAAAACAGGCTACGAAGGATCTTACGTTATTGGGTGTCTATGAAAATTGTATTTCATGGTCTTTGATCAAGTATGTACAGGTTAATAATGTTGTTTAACAAAATATACTTTGATTGTACGCTGTTGCTGTCAGGCACAAACCTTGTATGTCCATAACTCTTTGTGGAGAACGATACGTAAAATAATTGCATAATCAAAGCTGGTATTTATTTTTTTGACTTACATTGTGTAATATTTACAGTCATAAATTGACCAAATTGATTATACAAACAAAAGGGGTTTTCACTCAACAACAATGACATTCTCATGAATATTTATATATAATATAAATATGAGTGGATTGAAAGTATGGAAAATGATCAATATTTTGATATGTTTCGACAAAAATATCAATAGTTTGAAATTCTGCTTCCTCCATTAAGTCTAATTTGTGACTGTTTCTGGCTGTGAAACACTGGCATGTGTCCGATTCTGATTGTGGACATTTGTTGTTTGTCATCGTCTATCAGTTAGCCATGTAATGTGCTTGCTATCTAATTTCCCATGTTCTCACCTCTAGTAACATGTAAAGAAAACAAGAGGGTAACGCACTATTTTATTACTTGTGTGTGGTAAATTATTCAGTTTAATGACATGTAGGCTTCTGGTATGAATCAAAACCTCAGCTGTTCAGCCCTAACACTGTTACACCACTGTCGTCTTTGAATCATTTTTAATTAATTAATTTTTTTTTTTTAAATAAATGGACAGGGTGGGACATTTTGTCCATTTATCTATTTTCACCTATTCCTTATAGCATATGTCCTACAAAGTTTTCCAACTGTTAATTTCCCATGGATGAAAAAGTTGAAAACTACCTCCGACCTTTAAGAGTTTCATAAGAAATGTATTTTCTTCCATATTATGTTTGTTTTGATATAGGACTATCACTCTAGTGACATACAGTATAGTTTACAATTTAACTTCAGTTTAATTTGTGTTGTCCTTGGGGTCAATTTGACTCCATCCAATGTTCCACATTTCTAAAAAAAATCATTTATATAATTTGTATAAAAATCTATTTCTATCATTTTTTTTAACTTCATATTTAATTTTTTTTAAAAAATTCTGTACTTTGAGGATAACAGGGGGATAACATGAAATCCTCACTCAGAAGTTGAAGGGAGTGTTTGTACTTAAGTGAAAATAATGAAGTTGGATTATTTTATCTTTAATTTCTGCCAGATAAAAACAATTTCCCCTAAAATGTAACACTCCGAACCTTTTATTTTAGCATCAGGATAAACCCTGTAACACCTGTGCTGCCTCTCATCTCTTTCCTCCAGATACCCCGTCCTGGTCGTGGCTGCCGCAGTTCTGTAACCTCCGGGACCTTCGTCGTCGAGCTCAGCTCCGACAACTGGAGGACTCCAGTGGCAACATGGTCCACATCAAACAGAAGCTCTACCACAACGGCCACCCCAGTCCCCGTCACCTTTGACTCTAAAACAAACAAACAAACAACAAAATCAATAACAACAACAACAACAAATCTCAGTCCCCCTCTCTAAAACAGCCTCTCCTTTCCCCTCATTTTTCTTTCCAAACAGCTCGCTGGCCAACGATTGCCTCAGAGAGCCTAAAAATTGCCCTCCCACTCGTCATAACGTGGCCCACTTAAACCTCCATGACAGGGCTTTATTATGACTAAAACCCGGCACCTGTCAGCACTAAAAAAAAAAAAACTTAAAATGGTGCAAAATGACCATTATTTGTTGCCAATGGAATATTGACTTCTGTCCATGTCCACCATTGTGGGAGAAAGAAGGAAAAAAAAAACATTTCTAAGGGTGTTTTTTTCTGTATAGGGACATTTTCTGTGTTCATTGTTAAACTTGGCATGCTCTTTTAGAACAGGGTAAGATGTGGGCAGTGTATGGAATGGGGTGGCAAGATGGGTGTCTTGATGTTTTTTTTTTTTCTCTGATGGGTGGGAGGGGACTTTGTCGCTGTGGGGAGGGGGGAACGAAACAGTTGGGTGGGTGGGTTTTTGTGATAGTTAGAGTGCTGCTTCTGTAAATAGTTATAAATATGGACAAATGGGATTTGACTGTCTTGGGGGGGGTATGTTGTGGCTGGGGGGGTTTTGGTGTGAGTTGATTATCAAAAGAAAAGCAGCGGACGGAGTGTGTGGGCAGAGATTATAAGAATGTGACAGAAGGACGAGTCTGGGAACTGGATGTGAAACCATGTGATTTCTGCTAAAACACAGATTAATTAGCTTTGTTACTTAGTGAATTAACTGAATGTATTCATTTTTTTTTTCCCCCTGTAAATATGTGAGGGGGAGGGGAGCGCGTACCATTGTGGTCTGGGTTCTCTTCGCTGCCTCATCATGCGATCAAACACATGAGAGTGAATAAATGAATGCCAGCCAAGATGAGTCAACAGGTACACACACACACAGAGAGAGATTCCTCTTCATCGTCCCCGTACTGAGCTCAGTGGCACAGTTTAATTTTCTTTATCAAATTCCCTCTCACTTTTCAGGAGCAACCAGCCTATCAGCAGAGGGAACCCTCACCCGGCCCCCCCCTCGCCCTCTCTGTCCAGACATTGCTGTTGTGAGGATGAAATGTCTGTTTTATTAAAAGTGCCATTGAAGCACAACAGTGACCTCTGATGTTTGATTGTGTCATTTCAATCGTATGAGCCAAGATTAGAAGACAATATGTTCCTCATAGTGGTGGTGGGGAGGAGGGGGGGGTGGTTCTTCCAACAACAGACAGATTATACAGCGAGGTCTGTTTATTATGAATTCAAATAGAAATGTCACAATGTTTCACAAAATTTCACATTCTTATTCTACCGAGAGAAACCCTGCACTTTTATCACCCAGTGATACATTCTAACCTGTTTCAGAGGCATCAAATAAGTTTCATTTAAATGAAACTTATTTTCTTGGTTGGACAATGTTACACTGGAAAATATGATTTATTCTTTAAATATATGCGGAATTAACTGCAGGTGTAACAAATGCGTATTTTCACTATTAATCAAAGAGAGAACCTGTCTAGAGTGGACCCTGCCTCTCGCCCTGTGTCAGCTGGAGTTAGGCACCAGCGCCCCCCGTGACCCTTAGTGGATAAAGCGGTAGAAAATGAGTGAGTGAGTGAATCAAAGAGAGATCAGTGAAGTCTATGAAATGTGCAAAGCAAAAATTATTAGGGTTTGGAAAAAAAGAAGAAAATCCTCTCCTCTTTTGAACAGAAAAAGAGACAGCTTTTATTTGAAACAACAAAATAATTGAAATAGTCCCAAACCTACACCAACAAGTACAGTATATAATGTGTATATATATATATATATCTGTATGTACAAGTCATCCATGTCATTGTGAATATTTACTGAGGAAGCTTCTTATATTAGAGGTGAAATGACAGATACAATGTAGAACATAACCACTAAATACAAGACTAAAACTAAAAATTGAATACTTTAAAATTGAAAAAAAAATTGCACTTTGTGTTTTAAATTAAATTTATGGCTTCATATTTATGAATAGGCATAGTTTAACATTCTGAAGACCCTGAAAAAGAAACATTAATTTTGGCATTAGTCAAAAGTTTCGTTTTGCAACGAAATGACAAAAGAGACACAAACAATCCAGCACAGAAGAAAGGTTAAAAAACACACAAGGAACACAAGGATAAAACAAGGAGCGGGAAACTAAATAAAAACAGAGCAGACAAACGGACTGGAGAGGCTGTGGAGCACAAACACTAAGTACAGGAGGGAGGCAGGGATAATTGAACACAGGTGAAAGACATCAGGGCAGCCAGACAAATAACCCCTGGGGGAAACCAGACAATGCCAGGAAATAAAACAAGACAGGGCAAACACAATGGGAACAAACAACAAAGTAAAACAGCAACTAAGAAGTTCCAAGGAAATAAACAACATACCATGAAAACACGCCAGATAGTCCAATCAAACAAATTTACCTCAGGAAAATTCTGAATTCATTACTTTATTCGGCACAGTCCAACATTTTGTCTGGGTTCCCTGGTTTCCTCTCACAGTCCAAAAAACAAGCAGATTTGGGGACTTGGCAAATTGGACACGCTAGAGTGACCATTGGTGTGAGTGTGAGAGAGAATGTTTTTTTTGTTTCCGTGTCTCTGTGACCTCTCCAGGTTGTACCCCTTTCTCCCAGTGTCAGCTGGGACTGGCACAGGGTGAACCTCGTGCGTAGGATAAAGCAGTGGACGATGAGGGGATGAATGAATAGAGAGCGACGTCCAACAGTCGTGGTCACACAGCAACCTGGATGGATCTCTCACCTGGGTATAGTGAGCAGCACTGGGCAAAATAAATGACAAACACCTGATGCGAGGTGAATATTTCAGACTTAAATCTGTAGTACATAACCTTTAAATACACCTGTCTTCAGATGATGGACGCAGCATATGAATAATGACACATTACCTTTAAGGGTAACCACAGCAGATCATCCTGCCTTATTCCTTGTGTCCTCTTCTGTTACACCATCTGTCCTCATGTCCTCCTTGACAACATCCATGAATGCTCTCTATGGTCGCCCTCTTTTCCTCCTGCCCAGCAACTCTATCTTTAACAGCCTTTGTCCAGTATAATCACTATCCATCCTCTGCACGTGACCAAACCATTTCAACCTTGTATTGCTTACTTCCTCTCCAAACCGTTCAACCTGAGCTGTCTCTCAAATATGCACATTTCTAATCCTGTCCGTCCTGGTCACTCCCAACAAAAATCTCAGCAACTTCAGCTCTGCCACCTGTCTTTTAGACAGTGCCGCTGTCTCCAAAACATGCATCATAGCGTGTCTCACTACTGTCTTGTAGGCCTGCCCTTTCACATCAGCCCTGCCACTCGTCTCCACCCACTCCACCCTTCCCACACTCTTTTCTTCACCTCTACTCTCCACTGTCCATTGCTTTGGATGGTTGACTCCAGGTATTCAAACTCATCCACTTTCTCTAGCTTTACTCTGTACATCTTCGCCGTGCCACCAGCCTCACTCTCATTCATACACACGGGTTTTCTGTCTTGCTCCTACTGTATTAACCTTCATTCATCTTCTCTCTCAGATTACAATATCATCTGTAAACAATATCATAACATAGTCCATGGACCCTCCTGCCTGTCCTCGTCTGTCAACGTGTCCATCACCATTGCAAACAAGAAGTGGCTCAGTAGCCTCACATAGTTTTCTGCCACTCCTAACTTCCTCATACAGTCTCACAGTTCCTCTCTTGACGCCCGTTCATATGTTTCTCAAGATTCACACAGACACGTCATTCTCAAAGCAAAAGTTCCATCTGTGGTACGCTTTCTTGGCATGAACCCATACTGCTGCTCGCTGCAATAACTCTTTCCCATATCTTGTGTGGCTGATTAACTTTATACCTCTGTAATTGCTACAGTTCTGGACATCACAAACAAAGATGCATTGCTTCTGTTTATGATGACCAGACAGAGGCAGAATAATAACATCAACATCGCCAAAGGTTAAGCACGGCAGCGTAACCTTTGGCTCAAGCCTAAGTGAATATTTCATCTTTGGACTACGTTTGTGGTAATGATGTGCGTGGACTGACTGTGATAAATACATGAGCCCTGCTTTTCTTCTATTTCATCAGTGCAGCCTTTAGTAGTGTGGCAGGACAGCTCACTATCTCCAGCATGAATCTGAGATGAGAAAATGAGACCACTTGGAGCTGGCCTGTGTCCTTTTCAGTCACAATGATGACCTTTTCAAGCTCAGCCTTGCACAGTGAATAATGTAAGACAGCTTGTTACTCTGCTCCCGAGTGAGGTAGAGGAAGGTAGTAAAGGTAGCTGTGAGGTCCTCACGGATTCTCTTCTGCAATGCAAAAATCATGACTCATGGATATGGGGTGAAAACTCAGTGCATCCTCCCAACGGCTGTGGTATTGCAGCTGAACTCACTGTTGCTCACATGCATGGAAACACAGCAGTGTGATCTACAAACAGAGAAAGGCACCCCCATAATCAAAGAATAGCAATGAGCTGAAAAATGGACCTGACTGTAAAGCTCTAATGCCTTTTTATTGAAGTAAAAGTGGCTACATACCGTATGTAACGTGCCTTTGTTACTTAACTCTTTAGGCTGGATGCATGTGCAGTGAGTGATGGCTGCTTTACTGATCTGCTTTGTCTTGTGCACTTCTGTTCATGCAAGGAGCGTGTTTACTGTGTGCCTGCTGTGGGGCTGCTGCTATGTTTTACATCGAGTTTAATAACTTTAACAATAGCAGATCAGCTTTTCATTGACTATACCAGCAATATTTTAAATGTGAAGCCAAGCATCAGTTGGTCCTGCAAATATTTCACATTAATGATATGTCAAAATCAATGGATTCAGGGAGTGTTTTACTTTGAAATGTAAAGTACATGTGTTTTAGACATGCGATAGCTTACAGTCAATTAAACTATGGTGAAAGATGAAGAAGACTTTTTTTTTTTTTGCTGTGAAACTAATGCAGTCCTTGGGGGAAAAAAAATAGGTTAAAAGGTTTAATCCCAACAGAAGTAATGTGGCTGCATAGCATGAGCTGCATATAGGTAAAGCTGTTTCCATGTGGATAAGGCCTGAATAAAAAAGCTAAATCTTCTTCAATGCAGATGTGCATGCAGATGCTACAGGTGCTACAAACTCATCTGGTGCGGCCTGGGCGTTAGGGTCAGTGCATAACATCTGATACACATTCTAGTGTTAATTCATTGAGCACTTTTAAATCACCTGCTTATAGGAAGGGCTCCTGCCATGTCCCTGAAGGACCTGACTCAGAAGGATTCTCTCTTGACTTGGATTTCACATCCCACCTGTCCATCCATACATATATTTTCTCCAGCTTTATTGTCTTGACTGGTTACTGGACTGTTAACCTGGAGGTCTTGCAGGAAACTGAGGACTTGCCATAATGGGCCTTGAGGTAGTGCCCACTCACCACTGTGGCATTCCTGTTGTACTACAGTTGTCCTGCCAACAGAGTCAACCCAGAGACCCGTGCAGGGAACAGCAAGCATACATTCTTAAACATAGTGTACAGTATATCATTTATGTCTCTGTAATCTGTAATCCTCTGCTGTCCTCCTGTGTTAAAAGTGTGACAAAGTGTGACAGGACATGGGTTTATTGTGGCGGTGTGTGAGTTTGTCCCAGTCAGCGATGACAGCCATAATTATTTCCCCAAACACTGCTCCTGCCAGGAATAAAACACAATTATCACTCTGACTGCCTCCACTGTGGCAGTGACTCTCACTGCTGCCCTCTGGGATTTTTGTCCAACAGCTTCTTGCAGCTGAGACAGATTGTAGGAGATAACATGCCTGTTATTCAGACGATTAAAGAGACGGGCGCGTCATTTTGCCTTCACCTTGTAGCCTCAAGGACAGTTTGTCAGTGTTCAGCATCTTTCAGGAGGATCTGCTCCCTGATCTACATTTTCTCATTCCACCTTGCAATGAGGCTGGGCTTCTGTTTCAGCCATGAGTAGGTCAATCTTACATCTTTACTCCTTTATTGGTTCAGTCACAGCTTGAGGACAGAGAGATTATTAACTATATTCTTATGAGCGCTTGTTGGCCTATTTTAAAATCACCATGGTTTAATTTATGATTACATTAAGCTAAAATTAGAGTGTACTAGTTTAAAGATATTGTATGTTTCAACTACCCCAGCTTGGAGTTTTGCCTGTTATAGACATAGTCATGGTTTTCTGATAATGTAATTTCACAGATTCCCGTGTAAATTTTTGTATGGAAACATAAATTATTGAACAATGGGTGCAATTAAGTCTTTTTATTATAACCTCAATTCCAAAAAAGTTGTGACGCTGTGTAAAATGTTAAAAAAAAAAATATATATATATATATATATTAGCTCTTTTTGAATTTGATGGTAGATTCTCTGAATCTCTTGATGATATTATACACTGTAGATGGTAGGATCTTCAAAGTCTTCACAATTTTACTTTGAGGGACATTTTTCTAAAACTTTTCAACAATTTCAAGATGCGGAGATCTCTGCCCATCTTGAAATGCTCCTTTTATACGTAATCATGTTATTGAACTGTTGCCAATTAAACTAATCAGCTGTGAAGTGTTTCACCGGTTGTTTTTTTATGTGCCATTTACTTTTCCAGCCTTTTGTTGCAACTCCAACTTTTTTGAGACGTGCTGCTGCCATCAATTTTTATGAAATATGGGTTTATGAGATTTTCAAATCATTGAATTCTGTTTTTATTTACATTTTACACAGTGTCCCAAGTTTTTGGAAATTGGGGTTGTATAACCCCTTGCTACATAAAGTATTGTATGTATTGTATTTTATTAATATAACTTAAACCAAAAAAATACTTAGTAATGATAGGAAAATATTTCTAACCAACCAAAAACTTGTACATTTAGTACCACCATAAAACACTAAAGATAGAAATTTCTCATTATTGCAATGTGTGTTTCTTAATTATTCTTATAGCTCATATGTAACTGACCCTTGTTGCCAGCAATGTTAGTTGTGAAAGAGAGTTTTGCATATGGTGCCTTCACGTGTTGTCGGACAGTTATTATATCCTTGATGAATTACACCTAATAAACTAAAATATTGATTTACATAGATCATGTAACTTGATTCATGTTCGTTGCTGAATCTTATTTTGTTATTACACTTTTGCGGCTGATGCAGAATATACAGGGTGCTCCTTGTTGGGAAGAAACCCTGTGTAAAAAGAGAAGTGGTAGTGACCAAGCTTGGGGTGAGCTCGTGAAGGCAACAGCTATGACGCACATGGAGGGCGGGGCTTCTGCTTGTGTATAGTGTATTTCAGACTGGATTCACTTTAGACTTTTGTCTTTGATCCGTGCTTGGTTTTGCCGTGGTAAGCGCAAAATATTTAGCAATTTTAAGTGCATTTTCTGTGGAAATACACATTTTATATACATTCTACACACATTTTCCACACCCAGCGACAAACATGTTTGCTGGTTGCGTTGCCCTGAGTCGAAATGTCTCTGCTGCCAAGAATTTTGGCACGATTATGGTGGTAAGTACAAAATCATTCTCTTTATTATTAGAACAAACTTAAGCCGAAAAACAACTTCTTTGCTGTGATTGTTCATTCACGGGTTATTTTTTTAGGATAATGTGTCATCACAATCAAAGAGTGTATAAATACTTGTGTTTATACACTGTTTATTTTTTGGTAGCATTTTCAACAAATTCTAACAGATGATTTGCAAACCTATTCACTATGATATAGCTGATCTGCTGAGTAGAGTTTCCTTCTCATTTAAGGCTCATACAGGTCTGAAAGTTTTAAAGGTCGCACACACGGTTATTTACTTTAGACACTCCATATAACATATTGATCCAATTTTGTTGTACAGTGTAAATGAGCAAAATATGCTATATACAGATAACAGAATCGAGCTTAAGTTATTGTTCCTAAATCAATCTTTCATTGTTCTTAACGTCAGTTAGGTAATCTCAGACTGCAATGTGATGTAACTGTCATCGCAGTTCATCCCAGCCACCACAAGGAGGAGACTCCACACCTTATAGAGTCCATAGTACAATACTGCACAGCAATTACATGACAGCTTAAAAAAACACACACACACTGATTCTTATTATAATAGTATGTATTTGAGGACTACAATGGCAAAGCACTGAATATTTTGTTTATTATTATTATTATTGTTGTTATTATTATTATTATTATTTGAGAGCTTTTACTTAATGCTCCTCACAGTGGCTTATTGTTGTCTGTAGAAGTTAAGGTGTGACACGCAGTTACTGTCTGTATTTATAGAGTTGTCTGTTCACGATGGCCACTCCAAGCACTTCACACTAAACTACATTCAAACACAAATTAATAGAGTGCATCCACTTTATAAAGGTGTCATTTTTTCTGTTAGTTAAAGTTAAGTGACTTGCCAAGGAGACTGAAGGAGCAGGGGACTGAACCCCTGAACCCCCTTTTCAGTGGGAAGACGACCTGTTCATACCCACTGACCCACCGCTGTCACTGTATTATTTTTTTTTTTTTGCACAGAACACAGAGGACAGACTCTGAAAAAGTGCAAAAATGAAATGCTACAACAAAATGTTACATATGACTGTAGTCAGTTTTCATATTTATTATCTTTGATCTAGACGGGTCGGTATGTTCAGACTGCAGCTGCTCCAATTACTGAACCCAGAATCAAGAAGTTCCAGATTTACCGCTGGGACCCCGACACCCCCGGTGACAAACCACGAATGCAGACTTATGAAATTGATCTAAACACGTAAGTTATGGTGACCAAGTGTGGTTATTACAACATTTCTCAACTGTGTTAATGGTACATGTCATAACCTACTGGAATCGTCCTCCTAAAATAGCTGTGGTCCAATGGTTCTGGATGCACTAATAAAGATCAAGAACGAGATTGACCCAACACTCACATTTAGACGCTCCTGTCGTGAGGGTAAGAAACAAAAATCAACTAGATTTGTCTTGCATTTGACAATCTAAACACTTACCACTCTGGTTAAAACAAATCAAATTAAATCAAATCTAAACATCTAAGTGAATTATGGAAACTTGAAACTTTGTGTCAGATTTCACTGTCCCACTCACTGTCTCTTTCTTCAGGAATTTGTGGCTCCTGTGCCATGAACATTAATGGAGGAAACACACTGGCGTGCCTTAACAAAATTGATGCAAACACAAACAAAGCAACCAAAATTTATCCCCTCCCTCACATGTATGTGGTCAAAGATCTGGTGCCTGTAAGTAACTACAATTATAGAAAATGACCATCTAATCATATGGCCATATATGGCAGCATCATGATTGCATGCAAAAAATAAATAATAAATCATATTGTTTGATTGGCTCATGGTTTTATCTTTGTTTAATTTCCTGCAGGATATGAGTAACTTCTATGCACAATACAAATCCATAGAGCCATACCTGAAAAAGAAGGATGAAACTCAGGAAGGGAAGGAGCAGTATTTTCAGTCAGTGGAGGATCGGCAAAAACTGGTAAATGCAGCAGAAACTGACACAAATGACTGGCTGCTATGTTGCTGGTTGTCATATCTTGGACCTGGCAGCTAACAGATGAGCATGTTTTAGAATCATAGAATACTTGGAATGATCACACCCTGGTTTGCCTGTGGAGTCATAAAACACTAGAGAGACAGTGAGAATAAGCTGTTTTCTTTGACTCAACAGGACGGCCTTTACGAGTGCATCCTCTGTGCTTGCTGCAGCACCAGCTGTCCCAGCTACTGGTGGAACGGAGACAAATACCTGGGACCTGCTGTCCTGATGCAGGTGAGTATATATACAATTTGAGAACATATGTACATCTTAAGGGTCCAATGTGTAGGAGGGTTGACCTGCAGATATTTAATATACCACCCATAAGTATGAATGTATAAGAGTTGTCATGTTTTCACAGCCTTAGATTTAGCTTTTTATACAATATGTACCTTTGGCAAGGACCTGGCTTTACGTACGTTGATATCTTGTGCAGCCATGTTTACACAAGAACAGACAAACCAGCCAGACTGTATGTTTTGAAGTTGGAGCCTAGGCCTTGGTTGTACTTAATGCATCCACATGGCAGCACAGAATGTCAGCAAATCCATCTATGTCTGCAGTGGTGCACATGGACTGTTTGCGGATGAATTGTACTTTTTTCCTGACAGCACATGCTCCCTGTTGCACAGCACTTTCTAGTCGAGTTAGTGACATACACTTAATTTGGACAAAAGAGACAACGAAGAAGAAGACGTTGACCATGGGCACTTGCTTGAGATTATACAAACAGATCATCTAGTACCACTGAACTCAAGACTGATGTAGTCATCAACATGCAGTAGATTTGAACGTACCGTGGATGATAGTTTCAAAGATGTCAATGAGTGTCAGCTGTAATTTCTAAGCGACCAGCTGAATCAAGATATTTCACTTTTTTTTGCATTATAATATTCCTGATGGAATAAATAGAAAAAAACTGTATGTTTCCACAGGCTTATCGTTGGATGATTGATTCCCGTGATGAGTTCACAGAAGAGCGTCTGTCTAAACTTCAGGACCCCTTCTCTCTGTACCGCTGCCACACTATTATGAATTGCACCAAGACTTGCCCCAAGGTAGTATAAATAAAACACACCACATGTGTCTTTCTATAGATGTGAGGACACTCAGAGATAAGTTATACTCTACCCTTTTACACTAACCATTACTATCTCAGCTAAGAGCCTAACCTCACCCCTAACTAACCTAATCCTAACCCTCTCCTAAAACAAAGTTTTAACCCTCAAAAAGTCCTTAGTACTTTTAAAGGCTGAATAAAATTTCTGTACAACTATGGTTTTAAACCAGAATTTGCCCTCAACAACCACAGCTAGAGGTGCAACACACACACAGTCTTACACAGTTAATAAAAGTTTTGGTTCTCATTGTCTGCTCAAAATATTGTTCCACAGGGACTTAACCCAGGAAAAGCAATTGCAGAGATCAAGAAAATGATGGCGACCTACAAAGAAAAGAAAACAGCAGCTTCATGAACATCACTAAATCTAACTTGTTCAAGATCCTTGAAGAAGGAAGAGAAGAAAAGAACCTATTATGATTTTCAGGAGGGTTTGGATGTGTGTGAGTGTAATTATGTAAGAAAAAAAGAAGCAGGAAAGTCTGCATAAAAGGTGCCAAGGAACCAACTCTCAAGCAGTTTTGAGCAATAGAACATGTTGGACCACATCTCTGTATATGTGTGCATAGGCTCTCTTGTAATTATTTATTCATACTGTAAATATTGTTTTTTTTTTTGTTGTTGATTAAAGGTGTACAGCTGTCATTGTGAAATGCAATCACGTGGGTTTGGATAAGTGAAATTGCCTTTGCGACCAGTAGCACAATAAGCAATACTGAAAGGATCTAATGAGACACCTCTATTTCCCATAATGCTCCAGTGAATTACCACTCTGTCTGAAAACTGTAGTGTTTGATTTTAAAATATAATAAAACAAATTTGTCGCATTGATAGCATTGTGAAATGAGATCACACAAGGCTGATTAAGCCAATCAGCTCCACACAACTCACTGTATACACCCAAACATTTTCTTTTCCTCAGCAGATATTTTGACAATTATTACTAATGACTGAAGAAAAATCAGAAAAAAAAATAATTGATAAAATAACTAATTACATGATATAGTGATGAAGTTAAGTAAAGCATTAGAATAGATACATAAAGTAATTACACAACAGGTTAACTATATAAAATGCGATAAAGTAGTACAAGGTTTAATTTATCAATAAGCCTTATGTGAGGGTTTTTATTTCTCAGAGAAAATTTGAATATTCTAAATGTAAAGAAAAGAGAGAACCTGAGCTGTAATTAGAAAAACTAAATCCACATTTTTTAGTTTGGCGGTCTTCCCGCTCACATGAAGGGTTGTAACAATTTTGGACTACGCGGCTTTCCGTAGACTGGTGTAGTTTGTAGCTGGAGGAGCTAACTGTTTGACAGAAGCCCAGCTTTCCATTTAGACAATGTTGGGAAGTAAGACAATGTGGAGGATGTCGTCGTAAAGAGACAATGGACAGACGGGGTAAGAGTGCGTTAATGCTGTGGTTTGCTCCAGACAAATAAGATAAATGCCACACGCTTGTGTTTTGCTAATATTTAGCTGAAGAACAGTTTGTCTTGCCGGTCTTATCTGCTCTGTGCTACTGTCTGTGGAAAACAACATGTACAAGTTCCTCTTATTTAAACCCAACATTCTCTAATGTGTCCTTATCAAAGGGGTATTTACTGAACAATGTTGCACAAAGTATAACAGCAGCAGCACATATTAAAACAAGTTAAGTCAACATTATGAAATTAAGCATTATGCATTGTCATTTGCATTATTATTTACTTAATTAGCTATGATAGGCTATTAGTAAAATACCTTCACGGGTCGCCTAATCCTAGCCTTTAGTAATCCTCAGTTTACAAGCTATTATCCTTTGGATGTAACATGGTATTGCTGTTATATTATCTCTCCTTTAATATAGTATTCGTACATTGTTTTACAAGTCTTTATCTACTAGAAAAAAAATAGAACAACCAGAATTGTAAGGGCAGGCATCACTAAATATTTGATACTTGACACCTTGTACCTTGCTTTTTCTGAAAAACCACATACATTTCTTGTATTTTCTGTATGTGTTCCATAATCACACTGTTTGGTCATTATAGCATTGCTAAAACAACAAATTTAATGGTGGCTTTGCAAAGTATTGTGTATCCTTTCACGTGATGTATTATAGTCATTTAAGCCTTTATAAATTCATTAGAACATTTGCTTTGAACTCAAATATGAAAAAAATGCCGATATTACAAATGTAACACAGAATTAGAACCCGACACTAAATAGTTGGTATCGTTTGATGTCAAAGCTAAGGTTATGCTGTGTGTAAAATCTTGATTTATTTTGTTTGTTTGTTCTCATTTCCTTTTTTAAGATAAGCGGATTATTGCAGTGAGTTGCAGTCTGGTTCAAGATGAAACTGAAAGCTGGGATTTTCTTTAACTGGATCAAATCAGTTCACTGTTAGACAGAGCTGGAAACATTAAGAACAAGTGATAGGACAAAAATAATCTGTATGATTATTGAGTCCTGTTGGAGTAGTTGGGGAAAAAAACTGTGAACCCATTGGGATCAAAACAAAAAAAAGAAAAATTTCACATTGGTTGATGTCAGAACTTACAGAAACATAGAGATCTAATGTAATAATAAATGTGAGACACTTTTAATTCATGGTGCAAATCCTGCTTTATGCCACCGTAGTTGTTGTCATATAGCATTTAATGAGCAGTTTACTGTAAATATATACTCCATGGTTAAAGCAATGCAAAGCATGTGAACAACTGCCAAAGTTGGATGAATAACATTCCAATTCAGGAATGTTGCACATCTGAAGAGCATGTGAATTCAGCAATACTCATCCTCAGTACTCCACATGATTTAGATACAATTATGTGCATAATCACCAAGCATATGACACAGATATTTTGTTTTCTTTCTTTGTTACTTGTGTAGTGTGCAATGAGCTGTATTTTGCCTTATGTCTATAGATGTACAGCACGAGTACAGATGGGTTATGAGCTATAAGACAAATAAAACAGTATAAAGTAAGCCAGTGCTTCTTAAAGAGTGGGTTTTAGGGGTATTACATGTTGGCTTCAGATTTGGCAATAAAATGTATATTGTTTATTCTGGGGGGGGGGGGGGGGGGGCCTCGGTCCTCATTATTAAAAGGTATTAAAATACATATCAATACTTATAAATAAACCAAACCTTAAAAAATGAATGGTACACTAATAACATCAACAACATGAGGTTGTACAAGAATAAAATTTAAATGTGTACGTACATTAAGTGTATATATTCAATTGGGAGCACATAATGAATACTTCCACGTCTTTTCTGTTGCTTTAGTTGGATAAAGTTGTGACAAACAGCTCAGCTTCGTTTTTGAAGGCACTGGAAGAGGGTTTGGTAATTGAGTCGTCTCCTAAACGCGTGTTTTCTCTGACCATACGTCGGTTCTTGGTGAGGATTGGCTGTGGACGTTTGTGCTCCACACAGTTGTTTGAGAAGCCGGCGAGCTGAGTTGAGTTGAGTTTGGTGGGTGTGCGGCGTACACGGCTCTGCGCTCAGGTACAGGGAAGATACATGCTGCAGGTGAGGTCGTAGCACCGAAACCTATTTCCTCCTTTATACACAGTCTTATCCGGAACATATTCGTCGTCGAGTTGACGGTAAGGTCACAGTTTCTTCCTCAACGTGTCTCGATTTTACCGAAGGTGTCTGTTGGCGCAAGTGTCGTTTTTTCCTATTTTTTTTTTTGAAGCGGAAGTGAAAATGTTTCGGTTAAAATACGTTAACGTATTGGGGTGTTCTCTACACAGTTAAATTATTTTGGACATTCCAAAAAGGTCATATATTCTGCCGATAAGCATACCATTCTTTAAAGGCGAGTTCACTGTCTCCTGTAACTATAAAGATGATGTTTGTACAGGATCTGAAAGTGAATGAGCCTTTAGCAGGTGTGTTTACTGACCTGACAATAGTTTATGTAAACAAATTTTAGTTCATACATACAGCGATATTTGATCTCAAACGGACCAGACCAGTAAAATAATAGAATAGTAACCTATAAACAAGAGCTCCAAATTCCTCCCCTTTTTCACGCTCACCGAAGTATCTTTTTACAAAACATATTATGAACAACCAAAAATTTCTTAACATATAATAAGCGCAATTTCAAAAAATATGCTTAAACTTACAGATCACACTGGATCTACAAAGGCAACATTTAGTCGCAGGTATCTGGAACTGAAAATATAGTATTTTTACACCATACATTTGACACCCCTGCCTTCAAGCGTCTTGTGTTTTATTCTCTTGATCTTGCATGCCAAAACTGGAATTAGGGCTGGGGATTGATGAAAAAAGTTTGAAATCCCTCATTATTTATAGCACTTTTAAAACTAAACTTTATAACGTTTGACAGAGGAAAAAAAAGAAAAATCTAAGCCTGATACTTAAGCAAGACAGTACAATATCAAAAAAATCACAAAATAAGATCAACTGTAAAAAAATAAATAAAAGAACAATAGAACAAGAGGACAGTATCAATAATTATTGTGATAAAGATAGTCAAAACAGTTAATTGTGTTTTTAAACATCTTAATTTACAGAAAATACTTTGGTCAACAACATTATATCTAAATATACTAACTTTTGTTATATTGACACTAAGGTGAAGTTATATTGTAATATATAGTTATAGAATCATTGCCTAACCCTAAGTAGAAATGATGACAGTACTTGAACTGTATATAGACAACATGAATGTTACGTCCCAGCTCGTTAAGGGGTAGTTAGGGAAGCAACATAAAAAGTAAGTTTGTATAAGGAAAAATGTGTAAGTTTATTTTACAAAGGAGTGATAAAAAAAGGGTACAACAATACAGTGGAAACGGGCAGAGGATGCTGTCCAAACAAAACAAAAAGCAAAAGAAAAAGACTCTTCAAAAGAAAGAGTTAATCAGCAACACCAGTCAAACAAACAAGGGTCAAAACCAACCTAAGGTAACTCTACACTTTGGTTTTGTGAAGAAAAAAAGAGCAAAATACAAGGGTGGGACATCATCACTATACCTAGTGGGTTTCTAACAGTGGAAAATATCTATGGTGTGAGTGCGAAGTCAGTAGTTCTAAATAAAACCTGTGCCCAACCTTTTTAACAGTAACAACAGAAAATGCCACTCAACATCTTGTGAGGCGCTCTGACTCTCAGAGGCGCCCTGTGTGGACTGGGAGCTTCTTGACACTTTCCGTTTTGGGTGGAACGCCAGGAAGTTGGCCTCACCAATCGCTGTCCGGTCCACCTGCAACTCCGCCCACTCAGTCCAATAGCAAACGAGGAACCAAACAGACTAATTTTGCATATCTAAGTATTATATGGACACTAGCCCCTAGTGGCCAGCGACCGTAACAATGAAGATATTCAATTTACTGTTTTAACCATACACCCACTAATAATATTGGAACGAGTAATCAGTTTGCACCACTATAACATGTTTATGTGTTCATGATACAAGGATACAGAAGTGATATTCTCACTCACTCATTTTCTACCGCTTTATCCTCCAGCGGTAGAAACTCCTCCACTGAGGGTTGCGGGGGGCACTGCCCCGCAACTTCAGCTGACATAGGGCGAGAGGCGGCAATTAGCCTAGTCCCTAAATCTGCATGTTTTTGGACCGTGGGAGAAAACCCACGCACACACGGGGAGAACATGCAAACTCCATGCAGAAGGGCCCTTCTTCCGACCGGATCGTGGCCGGGACCTCTTGCTGCAAAGGCAAGAGTGCTAACCACTACACCAACCGTGTGTCCCAGAAGTGATATCGTCTTACTCAAAAAATAAAGTTTATGTTATGAATGTAATGGAATTATTGTTATTCTCTCTGTATCTGCTTGTAAAATATTCTGTGTATATATATATTTAACATGAAATTAAACTAAAAATATAAATAGAAATTACCTGAAACAATTTTGTTTGTATTGAAAAACATGTAAGAGAGATATACAGGTGTATATAGGTGTACTAGACTTTATATGTTATGCTGTAATGTGAGAACACAGGAGTTTGCTGCTGTGTGCCAACGTGGATGAAATGAAAAGTATCTTAGTAAATGTTGACACATTTTTGACACACAGCATTAATTGCAAGCGTGTGTTCTTATTCCTGGCTTACACGCATAATTGTATTAGAGGAATTGTGTTACTGAAACATCAACCTGTTCTGCAGGTAGTGTGGTGGAGCCGCAGAGCGGATTGCCATCACTGAATCCTCAAGACTGTGTACTGAGTCCTGACTCACACATGGTAAGCAAATGATTTTTGCTCTAGCAGTGGAGAAATGGACAAACACAAGAAAAGCTAAACTCTATGTAATGAAGAAGACACATTGGGACAAATACAGTTATTCCGTACAAATGTATTTTTAGCCTTGTTTAGACTACCAGAAAAAAATATATATGTGTATTTTCAGAGTGGTTGTCTGGAATTCAGATTTTCTCAAATCTGATTCAAACCAAGTGTCAACCGTTCGTGAGATCCATATTTCCTGCATTTATGTTTGAAAGCCATGTCACAAACATCCTTATTAAAGTAACCCATGAAGATGGGTTGAATATGTGACAGTGGTTACACAAATCCAATTTGATCACTTTAAATTAACAGTGCAGACTTTTTGAGAAGATCTGATTTGAGAAAAATCTGATTTGTTTTTCAGTTTGAACCTAGAAATAGGTAATACTTTATAATCTAAAGTATTACCTGTGATTTTGTATGATCTCATAGCACTGTCACTAGTTGCAAGTATATTTTGTATGATCTCATAGCACTGTCACTAGCTGCAAGTATATTTTGTATGATCTCATAGCACTGTCACTAGTTGCACAGTATATTTTGTATGATCTCATACCACTGTCACTAGCTGACCTTCGACAATGGCTTTTCACCATATGATCTTGCGCGGATTCTGAAACAGAATCTCTGTTTTTGAAAATGTATTTATTAAACTTATTTAATTGCCTGATTCTTTTGCCTCACCAGGATGTTCAGGGCTATAAGTGGGTGCGCTGGCGGGTGTGGTTGTGTCATCTGGCTACCGTGCTGTCCTTGGGTCTCCTCCTGATTGTGTTTCACTGGCGGCCACGGCTTGGTGTCCTTGCCCGCTGCTGTTCCTGCCCTCTGGCTGTGGCACATATTCTGCTAATAAAAGTGAGAAAATACAATAGTTCCTGCTGAGACTTATAACCTGCTGGGCATCAGTCATGAATACTGAAACTATTTGTTTTGTGTCAACAGTTGCACCTGAAATATGAGTAGATTTATGACACATTGTTTTGTTCTTTAGGAGAAATACGAGACAGTAGCCAGGCTCAAGCTGGAGGCCAGGTCATACATCATTAGATTGAAAAGTCATAGCCATTTTAAAACTTGCACCAATTTTTTTCCCCAGTCCAATCTTTGCATTCATTTACTGTTAAATGGCAGATTAATATAAATTAATTTCTTTTTTTATGTTAATTTGCGAGTTGACACATTTTAAATTTCCATTAATGTTGGAAATGGTGATTTTCCACAATTTATATATACATTGGAAAAAAATTAAAAGTTTAAAGGGTTTTGCCTTCAAAATGTACACTGATCATCCACAAAATTAAAAAAAAAAAAAGTTTTGCTCAAACAACAATATAACCTCACAATCTTGTAGCTGTCAACCTAATCAACCTAAGGTGGTGGCAGCTCTCACTACCACCAAAGTTAGAACTTCAAGAAAAGATAGGTACTATATTCAAAAATGTTATCACTCAAAGTCACTCCTTATCTTCGTAACCATGTGTTACTTACCAGGCACTGGCAAGCCATTAACAAACATTGATAAAGACGGTCTATGGAGAGCATCTTGTGAACACACTGTTTTCCCAAGTGAGACTGAAAAGTAAGCCTTCCGCACCCTTCAGCACCCTTCCGGGGGCGCAGCTTTGAACAATGGTTACGAGGCTACCAGCAACAAGCTTTAATGCAATTGAAATTAAAACAGACCTACTCTGTTAGGGAATTAAAAGGAACCAATTCTCAGGTGAGACCGGAAGATGAGACTGTGTTGGTTATATTTGACTTAACCATGTGCAAGAGGGAAGATGTTTTGAAGATTAATTTGAATCTGTTTGTTCTCCCATGAAATCTGATCACTTCACGTAAATGTTAGTTGAAGGTGACAGGGACCATAGCTGTGGCTTTAATTTGTCTCATCAGTGTTAACACTTCACCAGATGCTTCATGTTTTGTTTAGTCAATGCCTGTTTCCCAGTTGTTAGAGATGCATTTATATTGTATCTTCCCTTAAGGACATTTGTGGGAAATATCATGTGGTGGAGGTCCTTACAGTGGAGATTGAGGATGGCAGGTGAGTCTCGTGTCTCTGTTCTTCATCATTATGCATATATATATATCAAAGAGTTATTTAAAACTGTTGCTTACTCTAATATCTTCCTTCCAGTTTAGAGTTGTTGGGAGATATGGATGTGACTGAGTGGAGAGATACAGTTCAGCTGTATAAAGAGGAGGTGATGAACAAAGGAGTGGTTCTAATTTGAAAATTTCCAGAATGAGCTGCCGTGTGTTCTTGTCTAGACTGACAGTGAAATATGTTGTGTTTCAGAAAACAATGCTGCGCTACTACCTGTTTGAAGGGCTCCGCTACATATGGTTGGACAAGAAAGGAGCTTTCTGTTGTGTTAGGTACTGATACAGGAAACCAGAAATACAGGACTTCATTGACTGGTTTCAACAACAATAGCTTTGAAGCTCTACTTTTCAGTGATTATGCTATTAAGAATTTTAAATGAAATTCAGTCGATGGGGGGAAAAAAAACAAGTCTACACAAATACGTCTATTATTTTAATGCTTTTCATTTGAATAATTTAAAGAAAGAAAGAAAGGTTTTTTGTTTTTTTTTATCTATTTTTCAGTCATAACATTGTTGAATGTATGTCCATCTTTGTCTGCAGTGTCCTCAGTGAGGACTGGACCTCCAAAGATATATATAGCTTCCAAAAAGGTCTGAGTCACCAGGAGCAGTGCCTCAGGTAGTATGCATCCACTAATTGAGAAATAAGCTCTTTAATTCGATTGGACACTGTGAGCATCATCATGACTTGAATTTTTCAGGAGACGCATTTATGGGCCCAACGTTATTGATGTGCCTGTGAAGTCTTATTTAAAGCTGTTGTTTGAGGAGGTGAGATAGATGGAAATACAGTATATAAGTGCTTTACTCTATATACTGACTTATATTAATGTCTCGGCTTTCTGTCTATTTCTTCTAGGTCATCAACCCATTTTATGTGTTCCAACTCTTCAGTATCACCCTATGGCTTATTGATGAATATTATTTCTATGCCATATGTATTTTAATTTTATCCATTCTCTCTATCAGCATCTCTCTATATGAGACCCGCAAGGTGAGAATAAATTTATATGTTCATTTATGTACTAATGTGCATGTTGGTATTACTAATAGTATTTGAATCCTATTTTACTTTACAATGCAGCAAAGTATCATTCTTCACAACATGGCCCAGTTAGTCACGACTGTTACAGTACGCAGAAGCTCTGGAGGTGAGTGTTAGCAAATTCCTCTTCTTCATTTTTGTAGCTTTCTGTAGATTTGATATTAAGGATCATTTTTATTTAGTCTGATTCATTTGAAAACTGCAGCAAAAGTGTTGAGCTGCTGACAACATGAACAAAACCATCTTAATTTCCTGATCAATTGAGCTTTTTGTGAAGAAGTCTGTGGTTTGGACAATATGGGATATACAGTATATAACCATAATTTGAAGGTTTTGTTAACTGAACCTTTAATAAATTGCTGTTTAACATCCATCTGAAGAGATGTGCTATCAGGTGCACTGTGCTAAGTGCTAAAATGCAGACCCTTTTCAGACTTTGTAATATTATAAATACAGATCAGCTCAAGTACAAGTACGGTGCTTAATTACCTACTTTTTCCTCTATCTATTTCTGTCACTCACATGAACATAAACACACTGATAGTTATATTTGTATAGTTGATAGTTAGTGTATATTTGAATAAAGGGATGTGAAGCCAGATCTCATCATATTGGCTCACAGGTGGGTGTGAACAGTCATACCTAAGCCTACACGTGATAGAAGTAGAGAAGATGGATGTTAAAACCAGGTCTGAATGGGGCCACAAAAGTGTCTGTCATTACATCAAACTGGTCTGACCAGTGACCACTGTATACATAAAATAGAATTTAAGTACCATTACAAAAAGAAATCACGTGTCGATCACCGTAAATATTGTGGCAGTGGCTACAAATAAGTCAATGTATGAAGATTTAGAAGTGTTGAAATATTTCATGTTCACTAGGAAACTGCAGTAGGTTAGAGGACATTACCTGAGGAACCAGTCTTAAATGTGTTCTGAGGACAGATTGCAGTCATATTTGCTAAAGAATGTGGTCTGGGTATGGTAAGACATTTACTTTTTTTAAACCTTTTTTTTACTACGAAGTTAGACGGAGAGATAAAGTCGTCTTTTACAATCGGTACTGAGACCTACTTAGTGCTGTCCTGTAATCTGACCACTAAGGTCAGATGTTAATAATAGGTTTGATTTGGGTCAATGACAGTGGGTTAATAGATGCATTGACTGGCCAATGCTTCAGTTCCCTTTTTATCAGGACTGAAAATCTGAATCAGTTGATCAGAGTTGAGCTTCTACCCTTAGTTTCCAATTATTCTTAAATGTAAACTTTATTTATTATATGTATAAACTTCAACTCTAAAATGTATTATTAGTTTCGTTAATACTTCTTTAAAATGTCATGAATGTAAGAAAAATTTGCTTTTGCTACTTGTACCCATTAAACTGGCAGCTGCCAGACGTATCATACACACGTCTTCTTTAACTCTCTACATAAGCAAGTAAGAGCTAAATAGATAAATTGGGCTTCTGTGCATTTTGTGCATTAAACCTGTTGTGTATAACTTTTGAAATTTAAATGTATGTTACCTTCAATGTCAGATGAGTTCACACTATACTGATTGAGTCCCATCAGCTTCACATGACAGTCTCTGTATTACTCAGTATGTTGTTTTTAGATTTCATGTCGCCTGAACACAGAAATTGATTCATTTAATGTCAAGACAAACAAGAGCAAATGGCTGCAAACAGGTTTGATTATGATTGAAAACACACAAAAAAACCACCCATGAAAAGATCTATTGCTCAGAACACCCAGCTGTTCAACGAGATAAACACTTCTTTGACCCTGCCTGTCCTTGCACTGATGTATTGGTACAAACACTTGTATCGTTGTTGTTCACAAAGACCAAACAAAGTTAAAATAATAACATCAACAGCAACAAAAATCACCAAAAGTTATGCAGTGCAGCTTTAAACCGAGATCTCTGTAAAAAGACATGAATTGTGAGTTGTGTTCCTCAGCGGAGGAGTATGTGAGCTCAGTGGAACTGGTCCCGGGAGACTGCATTATCATCCCTCAGGAAGGCCTGCTGCTGCCCTGTGATGCTGCCCTGCTGGCAGGGGAGTGTCTGGTCAATGAGAGCATGCTTACAGGTGATCACCAGACCTTAAGACCACCTCTAGGTGGGATGTAACTCAGAGTGTTTTGTCTTATGCTATTAATTCAGCTCCAAGATTATTTCCTCCTCATTTTGTTAATGAATGCTTTGACCTCTGTGTTTCTGTAATGGTTAGTACGTCAGTATGTAGAAAGTCTTTTACCAAAATGATATTTTTAATGCTAAAATGTAATAATTATTGTTATCTATTAATTTTCAAATGTACTGTTTTACAAAAACAGAAAAAATAGTATTGTTATTTTTTGATTAAGATGTAAAATTATAGTTATTTAAACGCATTCCTGAACAGAAAAAAAATGTTTTGGCAGTTATGCATGATTAATATCTGACTTCTTAGAGAAGCCCAGTGAGCCAGTGGTCTAATAAATTTAAGCACGGAGTGCACCTGTCATAGGAAAAACAACAAAATATATATTTTAGAAATCTTTAAAAAACTTGTTTACAATTGTTATTCGTTTGACACTTAAGAAACTGACCACCTTTTGTACTCATATTTGAGCCTGCTCACTGGGCTTTCTCTCTGAGAAGTCAAACATTCAACCACTAAAACAAAATAACTTTATTTTTACATTATAATAAAGAATAATAATCTGCTTTACTATTTATTTTTGTTTCTTTGTAAAACAGTAAATTTGAAAATTCATTATTCAACAATAATATATATATATATATTTCAGCATTCAAAATATCATTTAGGTTATAGAGCTTCTCCATACTGGTGTACTAACCATTAGAGAAACGTAAAAAAACTATTGTGATACTGAAATACAGCTGCATAGCTGCCCTATGTTAATTTAGGGCAGCTGTGGCATAAACTTTACATTGGGTGGTGGTCTAATAAATTTGTTAAGCACTGCACATAAATATATCATGACTATACAAACCTGTTTTATTGATTTTTTTTTTTTTGGCTGTTAATGATCAAGTTAAATAAAAACTTTAGCAACACTTAAATGACTTTGTCAGGGTTTCCTCACACACACTGTATACAGTATGTTAATAACCTGTTGCATTGGTCTATGTCCAGGGGAAAGTGTCCCAGTGCTGAAAACCCCACTGCCGGGTGGTGAGGAAAAGTACAATTCAGAGACTGAGCGCAGACACACACTCTTCTGTGGAACCCTGCTCATTCAGGCCAAAAGTGGAGGGCCGGGAGGCGAGGGTGCTGTTGCTGTGGTGACAAGCACTGGTGAGTAGAGAAACTGATCTGATTATACAGTGTAACCTTTTAGTCCCTGTTCAGACCTAGTATTAACATCCATCCTGACTGATCCAATCATGTCCAGATCACACTAAGTGCCGGTCTCAATGGTCCAAATCCATTCTGAATGTTTCCTTAGATCATAGCAACCACATTCACAGATGGTTTGAGGACACAGGTGGCCAAATTCTTTCTTCACATTAAAAGACTACCGCCTCATCTGACATCTGACCAGCATTATTTAATCAGCACTCATACCTTATTTTCAGTCACTGTTCCATTATTAATACTGCTCATCGCCGATAAATTTCTTTTTATAATGGTTACAACTTATTTCACATCACAGCATTTGTCTCTTTCTGTCACTCTTGTGCAGATACAGTGATGCTCACAAGCTCAATGACAGCAGTACATCGTTAAAACACAATTTTGTTTTCACAAACAGACATGACATCAGTGTGTTCGAAAAAAGGACAGAGAACCCAAGATCTGATCATATATTGTCACAGGAGATGCAGCTTCATGCGAATGGTTGAACTCAGTTGTACTCATATCTACTCAGTGAGGACTGATGTTAGTACCAGGCCTGAATGGGGCCTTAGTGTGATGTAAGTTAATGGTTCGGGAAACTTGTACTATTAGGCAAATCACTCATCTGGCTTTTTGTCATCATCAGGGTTTTACACAGCCAAGGGAAACCTGGTCAGCTCCATTATGTATCCTCAGCCAATCAACTTCCGCTTCTACCAAGACACTATCAAATTCCTACTCATCTTAGGTTTTGTTGGTAAGAGCCTCAGCAATAACCTATTTTACATCAAGAATGGATGAAAGAGCTTAAGTTGACTGTGATGATACCCACCAGTGAAATATCACTTTACAGCTGAATATGAACATTAATAATTTTATTTTCCACTATTGTCCTCTTTTCTTTTAGCTTGTATTGGCACCATTTACAACTTTGTGATCCTCTTCAGAGCCAATGTAAATATGTGAATATCTAATATTTTATGGAAAATTATTTAATTTTTATTGGACAAAAGCAAGTAGTGATGTAATTGTTTTGTGATTGGATGTTTCTATAGGTGACTTGGCTGCAGTTAGTGATCAGGAGCCTGGATGTTGTGACCATTGCTGTGCCTGCTGCCCTGCCAGCTGCCATCACCACTGGCACTATCTACGCTCAGCAAAGATTGAAGAAACTGGGCGTCTTCTGCATCAGTCCCCCGCGCATCAATGTCTGTGGCAAGGTCTCACTTTTCTGCTTTGACAAGGTGAGGATTTATCCATTAATGCAAGTTTTCAGTTTATGTGGAAAGCAGCTGTGGCTACTTCACATGCTGAAATCACCATTCATTAGAGTTACTACTGATTTTACTAGACAGGAACTCTAACGGAGGAGGGTCTGGATGTGTGGGGAGTGATGGAGGGGGGACCCAATGGCTTCTCAGAACTGGTTCCAGAGCCCAGATCCTTGGCCCCGGGGCCAATGCTCTCAGGCCTGGCCTGTTGTCACACTGTGACGCTACTGAGAGGGCAGCCCATCGGAGACCCACTGGAGCTCAAGATGTTTGAGTCCACTGGTTGGGTATGGGAGCATTAAGATTATTTCACTCACTATTTTACTTTAACTTGCTCAGAAATTTTCAATAACACTACGCATAAAGTTATTTCATATGAAGATAACTCGCAAGTGTTCAAATGTTGACTCTGATCTCAGCAGTAATGAGGTTGCCTAATGTCTGACTCACAGTTTACAGTAAATAAGAATTTTTTTATCTTTCATTATCTTTTATGTATCTTTTTTCCAATATTGTTTTAATGCATTCTCACATACATAATCAGTGATGCAGTGGGACAATCATAAAAATGTAAAACATCCTGAACACAAATTCACATTCTGGTCATGATCATCTGTCACTGTGAACAGATATTGCAAATATTGTTATATTGTTAAAAGGGTTTTCATTATAATGTTAATTTAAATACGTATTTTATATAATTTAATTCCCAGACCCACCAGGAGCCTGAGGGAGATGGGAGGGTGCTGGATGCAGAGTTTGGAGGCTACAAAGTTTTGGCTGTTATGAGACCTCCTGCTCAGCAGCTTCAAGTGAGTGTTTCTTGCATCCGTCCCATGTAGACTGAACACATGAGTATTTTGCTATTTAAGCAAATAATGCTTTGGTCCCAGGACACTCAGCCCAGTCATCAGCAGCCATGTTTGGCAAGTGGCATACTTTGTATATGTGTTTAATTGCTTAATAGCTTAGAATAAACCATTTATATTTACTTAAGCAAAGGGCCTTGCTGTAAGAGAGCCACCCTTTCTACAGCAGCTCAAATGGATGTCTGTTTCACAATTAACACTGGAACCTTATTACGAAAACAAAACCCTCCTAAACCGGATGCATAAACTAACAAAGAAGAAGGTGGAAACTGCAGAGAGAGAGAGAGAGAGAGAGGGAGTGTAGAGAGGATGTTACAGAGTGTTTGTATTGTTTTTGTTATGCGAAGGCCACTGTAGTTCTCTGATGTGCTTGTTAAAGGCAGGGGGTGAGTGGAGGAGTCTTTTGTTACAGTCTGCGGTCCTTTCATTAGATGTCTCTAATTCTTACACTCTGGAACTTTTAAACAATTGTTTTGTGCCATTAACTGTTGAAAGACACTATGAAAAAACAGAGTTCTCTCTCTCTCTCTCTCTCTCTCTCTCTCTCTCTCTCCCTCTCTCTCTCTCTCTCCCTCTCTCTCCCTCTCTCCCTCTCCCTCTCCCTCCCTCCCTGTCAGGCCACAGGTGGGGCAGTAGCAATTGTTCGGAGGTTTCCCTTCTCCTCGGCCCTGCAGAGGATGAGTGTGGTCTCAGTTGCTCCTGGGGGTGAATCAGCCCTTGCTTTCATCAAAGGATCTCCTGAGATGGTGGCTAGTCTTTGCCGAGAAGAAACAGGTCAGAAAATAGACTAAAAGCACAGTTTTACTTTAATGTTCAAATGAGCACTTAATTTAAGGCTCAATTATATTACTGCACTGCAGCATTATAGTGATGTGGAGCTATAAACTTCACACAGAATGTATATTTACATTTTTGAACCACATTTATTCTAAATGCATTTTCTTTACAGTGCCAGAACAGTTCTCCAGCAAACTGTGCACCTTCTCCGGTGAAGGCCTTAGAGTTCTTGCACTTGCATATAAACCTTTAAATGAAAACACTGACTTGAGGACCATTAAACGGTAGGAATCCAGTATTGTTACCTGTGTAGGATCTTTTACTGTTAAAATAGTTTATGTAAGCCAAATGAAAATATTTCCACGTGTTAATGCAGTTCTATGTCTGCCCACAGAGAGGAAGTAGAGAAAGACATGCAGTTCCTGGGTTTTCTAATGATGAAGAACTTGGTAAAGCCAGAGAGTGCAAGTGTTATCAACATGCTAAAACTGGCAGACCTTCGCAGTGTCATGGTCACAGGTGAGAGAAATTTTCCAGCTCACCACAAGCAGTTTATTTAAGTGCAATCACTCCTTTTTCCTCATTTGTCATCAATTTCTTTAATATCACACATTACTGTTTAATTAATTTGCATTTACTTTGCTTTCTGCACATAGGTGACAACATTTTGACAGCAATAAATGTGGCACGAACCTGCGGGATGGTGGGATTTAATGAGAACGTTATATTTGTCAATGCCACCCCCCACACCACTCGCTCCATGCCAACACTAAAGTTCAAGATGCAAGATGAAGTGACAACAGCTGCTCAAAGCCCAAGAGAGATCAGCCCTGTGGTTAGTCCTGCTAAGACTCCGCATTGCAGTTCACTGTACAAAATGCACTTCCTCAAGCGAGGAATGATCTTGATTGCAGTATGTCTGTGATTGCAGTATTTCAGTATATAGTGCTAGTGCTGTACTGATATCTAATGCTAAGACAGCGGGTGGACAAATAGAGGAGTCCTCAGCGCACCCTCCCTTTCCCAAGTACATCAGGGAACTACAGTGGCCTTTGCATACAAAAACAACAGTCATCTTTGTTAGTGTAGTAAGCTACTGCTTCAAAATTGAGTTGAGTTTTCTGTTTAAGCTGCTGTACAAACATGGCTATGTCCTTAAAGCAAAGCCCTTGCCTATAGTACCAAACAATTATTATGTAAAGCGATTACACAATTACAAGCATACCCACCCATCCTTACACATCCTCCCTCCCACTGAACCTTTAAGGTAAAGAAATGATTAAAAATAAAGGCAGTAATCCAGCTTTACTTTGTCAACTGCAGTGAAACACCAAAGAAGTAGTCTTCAAGTTCTATTATCTCAGCATGAGATGCATGCATTGATTAATTTTTGTTTTTATTATGTTCTATCATTACATAATTAGTTCAGTAGCATACATTCATGCCCTACATTTTCTGAATTAATTTTGATGACTGTCAGTGATATTTTGTCCCTCTCCTCTCTTCTCAGGGCCACTTCCAGGGTGGTTGTGGTTATCACTTGGCTATTAATGGCAAATCCTTTGCTGCCCTTTGTGATAATTTTCCAGAGTATTTGCCAAAGGTAATGCAAACTCTCAGCATACTATAAAACTAAAAAAATTGTATACATGCATTGAGCTTACCATTTTTCCAGTAGCACACCGGGCTAAGTGTTGACCAGCATAATATTCAAACTGCATTATATTTTGGTTTATACAAAGGCATTCAGCTCATTTGTTAAACTGTCATTTCAGGTTTTGATGCGAGCCACTGTATTTGCACGTATGACTCCTGATCAGAAAACCCAGCTGGTGAAGGAGCTGCAGAAACTGAAGTCAGTGCAAACGTGGTGATTAATGTGAACATGCAGAGAAAACTGAAAGGCAATAAAACGGATAATTGAGGATTAATCAAACTTTAATTTTAAATGAATTTCCAGTGAGAAGTTGAGTTTTTCAAGCTTAGATTATTCTTGTGTGTAAAGTGATAAAAAATATGTCTTCTGACTTTGTCACCCCATAGGATAACACATTAATAACCATCTTTTCAAATCTGATAGATTTTTTTTTAAGTTGCTTTGTTTCAAATTATGTTATATTCAGCAGCATTCTCTGCTCTGAATGCAGAGAATGTTTCCTCATCTTTAGAAAGTTTGATTAAAATGGCAGAGCTTTTATGTGTGATTCTGCATCCAGGTAAAACACATTTGCAGGACAAAGGCAACTCAGCCAGTTAGTAAACCAAAGGCAGTAGTGTCGGGGCAGGTGCAGTTACTCACAAGTGAACAGGTAGACGCTGATAAAGCTTGCTAAGCTTTTTTTTATATATTGTTATAGCGCTTGAGGAGGAGTTATGCTAACTATGGCTTTGCTGTGTCATTGAGACATATTTTTGGACCATAAAAATCCAGGACAGTAGACTGGGGGAAACTGTTTTCAGCCTTTTTCATAATTTTGTACAGTTTCTTTGCATGGACTGTGGGGAAAAAAAGAGCTTTCAAGTGATATTAAATGGGACTGCAGGTATATAACTGGATGACATACTCTACCAGTCAAAAGTTTAGACACACCTTCTCATTTAATGGTTTTTCTTTATTTTCATGACTATTTACATTGTAGATTCTCAGTGAAGGCATCAAAACTATGAATATGAAATTATGTAGTAAACAAAAAGTGTGAAATAACTCAAAACATGTTTTATATTTTAGATTCTTCAAAATAGCCACTAAGAGCCACAAGCCATTGCCACAGTATTTTTCAGTGTTGTAGTGCTTTTACTCTTGTGTCGCCCCATGGCTGTAGTGTGAATTCAAGGAACTTTTGTTTTTTAACATTATGATTGATCAATTTACCACAGGTGAACTCAAATCAAGCATCTCAATTCATAGTGTGTTTGTATGACAGACATCAGTTTGATTGTGTTGCAAAAATAAAACCTTTTTTTTCATTATTGTTTATGAAGTGGCAATTGATTATTAATCAACTGACAATTAAAATTACAATGCAAAATTTGCAAAAACATTTGGGCTTTAAATATTTTCTTAAGCCACTGCGTAGAATCAATCCACTGCACTGTGTCACAAGCCAATGTTGGCCAACACTGACCTGCTGCTGCCTGACTTTAAATGAGACTAACTAGCTTGCTCCTCCTCTGTCACTGCAGCTACCGTGTGGGCATGTGTGGAGATGGAGCCAATGACTGTGGGGCTCTGAGAGCTGCTGATGTTGGAGTTTCCTTGTCTGAGGCTGAGGCTTCAGTCGCTTCACCTTTCACCTCTAAAACGGAAAACATCAGCTGTGTGCCACTGCTCATCAGGTAAGGAGGATAGAAGAATGTGCTGTTGGATAAGCATGGTAAAATGTAAATATCATCATTGGAGAACAACAAAGCAATGGAATGTGTGTGCCTTCTTCCATCTGCAGAGAGGGCCGATGTTCTCTGGTCACCTCCTTCAGTCTGTTCAGGTTCATGGCCCTGTACAGCCTCATTCAGTTCTGCTCCATCCTCATCCTTAACACAGTGAGTAGCAGTGGACGTCATCCCACCCTTACTGTCAGAGAAGCCGTGCATTTCTCCAGTTCAATCAGCTTTTAGTATTTAGATGTTCAGTTTTCAATATGAGAAAATTAACTACTGTGAAAAAAAATCATTCTGTGTGTACCAGTTGCGTAAAATGCATAATTGAACAAACAACTTGTGAAATTATTATGTCATACAATAATACATCAAAACTAATTATGAAATGTGTTCTATCATCGGACAATTCATTTATTTTTTTACTGCTTTATCCTACACATGAGAGTTACATGGAGCTGGTGCCAGTCCCAGCTGACATAGCAGTGTTGGGCAATGACAGTAAACACCCTGGACATTTAATCTTAAAATAAACTTTGTGCCACTTTGTGCCACCTACCTCACACTGGCAAACCAACAACCAGCTAGTCGACTTCAGTCAACAAATCATCAACTAACTCAACAATACAACTATTTCCATTTACTTTTAATATTTATTAAAGAGGACATTCAATGGAAAATCAAATCTGATGTTTTTAGGTGTGTCCCCGTGTCCATCCCGTACCTAAACATCACTAAAGTGTCACAATAAACACTTGAGCCACTTCTGAGAAAGAAGGGCTTCTCTGTTTACCTGCACTCCAGCAAGCGGTTTTGAAAAGTCGAGTTTAGTTGAATATAGTTACGTAACTAGCACATTTGACATAGCAATGATATAGAGGGTGCAACGAACCCTCGCCCAACAGCTACTCCCGGTCATGGACGTGAACATTAAACCTGATGAAAAAGAAGAAACACCGCGGAGCAGTCAGTCAGCTGGTAGCTGGCCAATCACAAGAGACTCAGTATTCTGAAGGGCGGGCATTAACTCAGAAACAGAGTGCCTTTTTTCAGAGGCTGGCAGAGAGCAGCAATAATCTGGCTTAATCTGAAGAGACAAGAGGTTTTTGACCTAAATATTATTTAATTTATCTAAGAAGACATCAGTAATCTCGATTTTTGGTTCAAAAAGACCATTCTTTGTCACCTTTAACCATTATAAAACAGATGGGTTATAAACATTTGCAAATCAATTTTAGACTGTTGTTCCAAGTACATTATAGATAGAGGAAACCTCTGATAATTAAACTTTGAACACACACATAAATGTCATTCTGAATCCACATATGTATTTCCTTTTTATGTCATCTTCCTTTCTTGTTTTAGTTTCAGAACTGCAAATCAATATGTCATAAAACAGAACCAAATTCAGATTTTCTGCTCTTTCAGTTTGAATATTTCTCTCACCAATGAGAAAGGCAGCATAAAAAGACTTCAGCCAGGACATTCAGAAAATGTATATCAGGGAAGATCCCGCTCTCCTCCAACACAGGTCTAAATTATTAGCACTAGAAATATTTCTAGAACATGTCTCCAATCAACACAGCATTCATATCAGTCTTGTAATTCAATCATGTTATTTTTTCGGATTGTGGTCAAGTTTCCCTACGGATTCACAGCCTCCCAATCAGAGCGAGTGTTGTTGATGACGTACAATCCAAATATTTAACACGCTGGCAGATCACTTGGTTGTTTGTTTCCCAAAACACGATGTGTGGATGGGGGTTACAGTGGAGCTTCGATGCAATGGTGTGTGTAAATTAAGCATCATAATAGTTATAACGTATGTTTGCTCTGAGCTGCCGTCTCTGCTGTCACCTGTGTGCATGAGGTAAGAGAAGGTGGACAGAGAGAACGAGTTTGTAGAACGATCCAGCAAGTAGACAAACTTGTGGAGACAGGAACAAGTCCAAAAACGCAACTACACTTTAGCAACAAACCTAAAAAACCTGCAACCAGCGACTACCAATATTTGTAAGTGTAAGTTTACAGAAAAAAAAGTTGCTTATAATAATCAGACTTGGCAAATATGAAAACAGCAAACGCTCAGGAGAGACAGTGTGTGTTGGGCAATACCAAATATTCTGCACACGTTCACAGTTCACGTTAACAGATGATTAAATGTGCTACTATTTTGCTAGCAAATGAAATGAATAAAGTAGTCCAAAAAAATAGTCTGTTTTTTTAAAGCAACATCTGGTTCAGGTAACTTTATGAACAGCAGCAGTTAACCTTCCCTGATTAGTTAATTCACACTTTTGACGATGCCGAACTTGAAATTGAACTAACAATCATGTAATGTTGAAACAACTCTTAATGTGGAAAAAGTCTCTTCTAAAAAGTGAATCTTATCTTACCTAGCTAACACATTAAATTAATGTTTTTATTCTTGTTTTTGTTACTCAAACATCTCAATTTAAAATGTGTTTTCTTGATGCATTTGTCTAGATAAAGACGAGCTTGGGTGACTTGCAGTTCCTGTTCTTTGACATTTTTCTGGTGACTCTGCTGGCTGTCGTGATGGGAAGGGGAGGCCCCAGCGAGCAGCTACATCCCCGCAGACCTGCAGCCAGTCTTCTGGCTCTGCCTGTCCTGGGCAGCCTCGTTATCCAAGCCTCCCTGATCATCCTGGGCCAGCTGGCTGCACTCTTCATCACCACCTCACAGGACTGGTCAGTAGAAAAAACTATTGTAGCTGCATATAATTTTATTCCCTATTAATGTATTACAAAGAATAGTTTTTTTTTGTTTTTCATTCACTGAAGAACATCCAGTGTTTCCAATTTAGACAAACTTTCATCCCATCATCATCCTTCACTTGATGCACTTCAATATACTGTGAAACATAATGGCTTGTATTATTTCAGGTACATTCCACTTAATTCAACCGTATTTGGAGTAGCCAATCTGCCCAACATGGAGAACACCAGTGTGTTTGCCTTGTCTGGTTTCCAGTACATCCTAATGGCAGTAGTGGTGACAAAAGCCTACCCTCACAGGAAACCCCTCTACTACAATGGTGAGTCATCAGTAATATGTAGAAAGAATGGTCAAGGATTTTTGATGCATTCAGAACCACGAGGAAACTGTTCAGCTTTATTGAGCATATTTGTTATGGATTCAGAGCTCTGAAGTGATGAAGCTTTTTTTTTCCTTTCTTTTCAGTGATATTCCTCTGTCTGCTGATCCTCCTCTTTTCCGTGATGACTTGGCTGGTGTTGTATCCTGGGCCTCTTGCTTGTCGAATTCTTAATTTGTACGACATTTCTGATATGAACTACAAAATGTTGCTAGTCGCTGTGGCTGCTCTCAACTTCCTTGTTTGCTTTGTTGTAGAGGTGAGTGTAAATATGGACCTTAAATAGCCAATTGAAGGCAAATTACAGTCATATTTGCATGTAACCAATCAGGTTTATTCATAAATATCAACAAGAACAAGGTGAGAATGGATTCCCCATAATGCTTTAACAGTAAAGTTATACCATAGATTGTACACTGCCGGGCCCAAAAAAAAAGTCACCCCCTGGATTTAACTA
The DNA here is from genome assembly GCA_016785285.1 of Brachirus orientalis. Classification (NCBI taxonomy): domain Eukaryota; kingdom Metazoa; phylum Chordata; class Actinopteri; order Pleuronectiformes; family Soleidae; genus Brachirus; species Brachirus orientalis. The sequence continues at coordinate 6,594,240 of JAFBJR010000150.1, forward strand.
AGCAAATAGGTAAGAGCCTCCTATTGTATAATTACTGCATGGGTGATTATCTTTCAGCTGGCAACGAGTTATTTAAGCCCAACTGATGCAATGAGTAGCTTTTCATTTCTTAAACATCCTAAAGACACATGCTGTGGTCGTGGAAAAGATGTTAGTCTGAGAAGGGTGAAATCATTGGCATGCATCAAACAACATCTGAGATTGCAGAAACTACTACAATTGGGTAAAGAACTGATCGTGATTGGCGTTTGGTGAAACCACTTATCAGTGAGGCCAATTGTAAAAAATGTTTTCAGTTTGCTAGGGAGCATAAAGATTGCACCAATGGAAGAAGGTCATGTGGTCTGATGAGTCTAGATTGACCCTGTGCCAGAGTGATGGGAGCATCAGGGTAAGAAGAGAGGCAGATGAAGTGATGCAGCCATCATGCCTAGTGTCTACTGTACAAGCCTGTGGGGGCAGTGCAATGATCTGGGGTTGCTGCAGTTGGTCAGGTCTAGGTTCAGCAACATTATGTGCCCAAAGAGTGAGGTCAGCTGACTACCTGAATATACTGAACGACCAGGTTATTCCATCAATGGATTTTTTCTTCCCTGATGACACAGGCATATTCTAAGATGACATGGGCATATTCCAAGATGAGTGATTCAGGGAGCATGAGACATCATTCTCATACATGGATTGGCCACTAGAGTCCAGACCTTAACTCCATTGACAATCTTTGGGATGTGCTGGAGAAGGCTTTGTGCAGTGGTGCGACTCTCCCATCATCAGTACAAGATCTTGGTGAAAAATTAATGCAACTCTGGATGGAAATAAATCTTGGGACATTGCAGAGACTTATTGAAACAATGCTACAGCGAATGTGTGCCGTAATCAAAGCTAAAGGCAGTCCAACGAGGTGGCGTTTTTTTTTTTTTTTATTTGGCCGGACAGTGTATATTAAAAGTGGGTCATCTTCCAGTTTATATGCTGAGGAGAACCCAGAAGTAAACATATATTACATATATTAAATAGCCACCGGGGGAATGAAAGACTATGAGAGAATGAGCCTATGTGTGTGTCTGTGTGTGTGCTCACATGTGGTAGGGCTTCTGTGCAACTTTTGTTAATGTTAAATAGGTTTTGTCTTACTTTATACTCTAAATACTCCTCTGTGCTCAACTAAATGCCAGGACTCTTCAGTATGAAGCTGTGTATTTCCCAGTACTAAAAAAAATTAATCGAATCAGGAAACTGAAGTTCTAGAGTACTTTTACTTTGAAAAATTATTGGGTGTGTTGTTTGTGACATGCTACAGATAGATCAGTGTAAATGGTCTCAAGTGGGTAACTATTGTCCTGACTGACAATCTGCTGACATTCTGTCATTTTGAACCAGGCTCTGACCTCTGACCTCCGACCTCTGGCATTAAGATGGCATATTTTTTCTTTCATATGCCTGTCTAGCACAACAACCATGCCTTGTATCACCTTTCTTCGTCATGCTGATGCTCAGTTTGATTTTCAGCATATCGGCTTGACCATGTCTACATGCCTAAATGCAATGAGATGGTGCCATGTGATTTACTGAAGAGATATTTGCATTAACAAGGAGTTGAAACAGATGTGTCTAATAAAGTGACCAGTGAGGGTATTTTAATAATGTTTGATTGCTTTTTTTCCCAGAGTTCACTGGTTTGCTTTTTTTTTACATAAACTGGGTGTACATGACACTGAGTGACAAGAGAACCCATTTAAAAAAAGTGTGCACCCACTAATCTACTTTACTTGTACATATTGCATGTAGTTTCTTTTTTTAGAAGTGGGTAGGTGACTTAGTGTCCGCTCTCCACTTAAACTACATTTATAAAACCTGAAAACACAGCTTTAAAAACAGTACAGAGTAAGGAGCAAGTGCATTAAATGGATGTCTCTTGCATGCTTATTATTATAATTATGCACCAGTGAGGTGTATTCCAATACACCTCACTGGTGTATTGGAATACACAAAGCAGCCCTGCTATTAGAGGTGTATTCTAATAGCAGGGCTGCTTTGTTTTTTTTCATCCAGGTGCTGATAGACCTGGGAATGCTGACCTGTTTCCGGTTGCTGTGTGGAAATAGTCCATCCAAGAAAGAGTATAAACGTCTGCACGCCTCTCTCTCTGCCTCTCCATCATGGCCACCCCTTGGTCAAACACTGTTTCCTTCAGATCACACAGTCATCCAGTTGTCCTAGCAGCGGCTCTCCCCTATTTCTACTGGATATTAATCCGTCAGCACAGCCAGTCAATACTGCAGATGTCTGAGCTGCATCCCAGACTTGACCAATAATGCATAGTCATGTTTACCTACTTTAATAAAACTATTTTTATTTAATCTGTGTGTGCATTGTCAATTGCGTTTCTATTTTTTTTCATCATAAGCTATAGTGCAAGTATAAACACTCGTTTTGAGGGTTTGTGTGATGCAGCCAAAGTGTCACATTGCATAAATGCCATATCTGTTTATTTATGCTTTGTGGTATCTGACCATTTAGATGGTTACTTGATTTAATGTATACAGGTTGAAATGTCACTCTAGTCAGCATTGAGTGACACTATGCTCAAACTGAAATAAATGTAAAGGAGAAAGCAACACACAGAAATTGGCAAATCATTTTATTAAATCAGTATTTACAGGCAGTTTGTGTTTTCACTCAGAGCTCAGCTAAAAACCTGCTAGATTTCCTCAACTAAAATCTCTTTACCAGTATAGTAAACGCTCCCTCTGTCTTGAAGTAAACTGATAAAAACCAGCCACCGCAAAGTAAAGATGTGATACAGGAGGCACAAGCTGATTTTAACTATTAATATAACCGTTCTAAAGATGATGTGCACCACTGAATATGGCTTTGAAGTTTCTACTCCATTTCAACAAATAAATGGAAAAAAAAACAAAACACCTGCAGGACACAATGGGACAGCAAGCTAGTTCCTACCTCTGTAGTTCACATCCGGCTGCATCTCCTCGTATAAGTATTTTAGGAGCATCAGCCGCTCAACAAGTGACTGGTGTTACAGTTTCATACTGTGACCATGATGCAACATTTAAGACAAAAAAAAAAAAAAAAAAGTCATTCATTCATCAAAAGGACATGACTGTTTCTGTTACAATTCATCACACACTCTGCATAGCACTCCATCTTAACAAAGTATCAACCCAAACTTAAATATGGACATTTGCTTTTTAAGCAATCAAACCTGCTGGGAAAATACAATCTTAGTTCATTTCATTCATTCAGTCTCGTTTGCTTGCACCTGAGTTGCTGTGTACTGAAAGTCAGTGGAGGACATGATCAGATGGGCACACCGCTGAAGAGGCGGAGATGCGGCAGAGATTTATGAAGCACAGCAGTGAATTCATTCTCCCATTTGAGCCTTCAACACCTTTGAATGACACCTGATTTACCCGATACATTTCCAGGTTCATTTTAAAATGGGCTTTTGATGCATTTCGGTTAAAATACTGCTCTGATATTGCTGCCATCTCATACAAACAGGCAGAAAAGCTATTTAAAAACTGACCTTCAATCCATAATCTGCTTGTCTTTATTTTTTTTTACATTTAAGTAGAAATAATTTAGTGACAGTCCAAGAAAGATCACTGTAAAGCTTAATTAAAAACAAAAAATGTAAACAGAACTTGTTAGCTATATAATTTGACCCTTACCCTCTTAAAAAAAAAATATATATAGCATTTTACATATTAGGGGTGCGCTGATAATAATGCTACCAGCTCATTTGCTGAGCAATAATAATGTATATAATTTGAATATTCTTATACTGCAGGTGATATGTGGATAAAAAATCTTAAACATAAAATACTGGTGGGACCCACAGGTTTTTGGTGGTGTGGAGTTTTACTGTACAATGTCAATATCAGAGCATCCCTAAGAGTTAAAAAAAAAAAAAAGCGCGCTAACAGCAGGAAAAAGTAAAAACATGAACGATGTGAGATGTGATGCGTGGTATTATTGCTGGGAAGAAGCTGCTGCACAAGTACCAGCTCATCTCGTGTTTCTATGGCCCATCACTTCTCTCTCTGCCATCCTTTAAAAAAGTCTTTACTTCTGGAGGTGCAGGGTACTGCAGGAGGGGAGAGACAGAGGTGAGGGGTGTGTCTTAAAGGGATCATCACAGTGAGTCCAGAAGATGTCCATAATCACAGTGTCAAACAGACTTGGACTGGGGAGAGAAAAGAAAACATTTGACGTCCCCCTGGAGTTCTTTGCTCTATCAGTTCCACACATCCGCTGGTGGGAGGAGCTGAGCAGCGGATTTTACTGCCCGTCTGAGAAAATGGAACCGAGGGAGGTATAAGAATACAGTGCTGTCTTTGCTCTCCTCTCTCCTCCATGGCTGGGTGGCCCCGAGGCCTACTTATCTGTGCTGTCGGAAGCCATGGGTGCCGTCTGGACCGGCTGGCTGCCGGACAGTATGATTAGTTGATCGGGTGTCCTCCGAAGGCAGTGTAGAATTATTGCGCCCTGGCCTGTCAGAAAGATAGGAAAGAAAGAAAGAAATAAGAGACAGCAGCCTTTTCCTTGTTCTAGATGCCAGAGAAGGACCTACTCATGAGAGCTGTTGTCCTGTCTCAGCAGCATTCTGAAATCCCACAAACGCCCCCTGAACTGATCTGTCTCATTTCACATTAAAGTGTTTCACCTTGGTTTTAGCAAAGTTCTGCTATTATCCGTTTTATTTATGGATTATAATAGTTTTGTACTAAAGATGTGTATTACAAGTAGAACTGGGAGATTATATGATTGTGATTTGCGATTGTGATAGAACGCCAGTCGATTAAAACGATCGGGTTTGGGCATATTTACTCAATCACACACAGCAGACATTTGTGTGTCACCAGCCAATCAGAATCTACCTTTCCTGCGACACTCCATTTTGTGAGTCTCCGGGGAAGGTTAAGACAGAAAAGAGCAGAATGGGAGAAAGTGAAGCCGAGGGCAGCGGCCTCTGCTGTGTGCTGCGATATCAGTGGACAATAAAAGAGAGCCACACTCGATCCCAATCAATTTGACAGAATTGTGTTTGTATCAAATATAAAAAAAATTAAGCTGTTTGCATTGACAAACTTACATTTTAGATAAACAAAAAAATCATTGCGCTTGGAGCAGACTGGTAATCCCACTGACACGGATACAGGTGACAGCTCCAGCTCATTAATACCACGCTAGCAGTACTGTTAATAATGCAACTAATAATAAAACTGTTCATAAAGTAAAGAAAACAGTGACATTTGTGTTTTGAAGGAGTGGGGATGGAGGTGGCGTGCGCTAGCGGAGGTGTGTGAATAAATGTATGTTTACGCTTATATTTTTCCTCTTGTTAATGCATCTCATTTGCTTTGTAAAATGTTGCACTAATCTCTAGGTCAAGTTTTCAGTACAGATGCTCTAAAACTGGCAGTATTGAAAAAAACTGTGATTAAAATTGGACAATGAGAAAATATAATGATAGTTAGTTTTATTTATTTTTTTTTTAACCATATCCCGCTGCCCTAATTACTATTATTACTAGAAGGATCTTAAAACTTTTCAGCTGAATAGTACTTTAACAAAAAGGCAACTCTTAACATATGAAATACCCCAATTACAGGAGCCCTTCAGCCAGCATTATGAAGCTGTGTGTCCAATATTACCTGTCAGTGCTGGGCTTTTCCTGAGGCGTCTCCTCTGGGCAGGCGCTGCCTAGTATTCTCTTCCTGGCCTCAGCGTACTCAGCCTCGCGCTGAGCCAGAGACTTGACCTGCGGTGTTGGCCTGTTCTGATTCAAGGGTGATCCCAGTGATCCGTTACTCGTAGGTCGCTTCAAAATGCGTATCTGAGGTGGAGGCGCTGCTGGTAGAGAGTCGTCCTGTATCACCATGGTCGTCTTTAGTGGAGATCGTGAACTATTACTGGATTCCCTGAATGAAAGAAAGAAACGTTACAACTTCATATACCAACACAACATTGGCTGCTGTATTCTAATGCAAGGAGAGAATTTTCAGGATATGAATCGCATATGAATCTGTTTATTTTAACCTCCATAGAAGATAAAACGATCAAAATTAAACTATGATCAGGAGCTGTGACAGTGTTAAAAAAAAAAATAAATGTAAAATGACCATTGACCAATGACAATCGCTGGCACTGAGTTAAGTCAAAACAATTGACAAAGTAGAAACAGAGCCAGGTGCTATATGACCTATAGTCTAAATTGTAGCCTTTGTCATTTGCTAATTTTGTGGTTTACAATCACAATATAATTTTGAAAATAACTAATTGCTCAGGCCTTAACACAGTCCACAAAAAACAAGTGAAAGGGCAAACACAAAAATGCCAATACATACAAGACAGAAAAGCAGTGCCAAGAATAGCTTTTATGACACATCCATGACCAAAAGAACTTATGTCATCAGGAACTCTGACACATTCAGTTTTTTTCCTCCATTACTCATAATCAAAACTACAGAGAAAATATGTTAGACAGTTCCTGAATTATTAGTATGTGTTTTGTTCCGGAATTAAAGTTACTTTACATAAGGAGTGAGTTAATTCAACAATAACCAACATGAATCAGATCAACTGGATAGTGAACTGAAGAAACTCTTAACATGGATTATAATCTGTACACTGACAAATCAACAAGAAACAAAATAGAATTTTACAAGCAACGTGAAGCACTTATTTGCTTTGTTTTTGTTTAAAAGCCTTACTTTTCTTTCTGGCTGATCCTTAGCTTCTCTTCTAACCGTTTTTCCATTTCCTGTTGAAAGTGGGGGGGGGAGGGGGAAACAGGCCAGATATGTCTTCATGTAAACAAACAACTTTGGTCACAGTGATGATGAATGGGAAAGGAAGTGTGGCAGGTATTAGGCAAGTAGGAGAGTGGCTGGAAAAGCACGATTCAGTTACAAGCTATTTATACATTTGCAGGACGGCTGCCAAGTCAAAACAGAGACAGTGCTCAGCTAACCAATACGAGCTGGCAGATGTTGACACCAACAACTAAGGCTGCACCATTTCAAGAAAATTACCAATCCAACAATATCATTTTACTTTCAAAAATAAATAAAAATCTGAAAACAACTTAACTTTTAAATCACTGAATGTAAATATTTGAATCCAAATTAAATCAGGTATGAGGATGTTGCAGTATGAGAGGGGTTTAAGTAAATTTTGCAAGGCTGCCAGATTGAGAGAAAATTCTAAAATAACATAAAAACAAACAAACAAGAGCAATCATCTGCCTTGGTTAAGTTCTCAGCCAAACAAAGTAAGATGAGGAACACTTTGCATTTATTGCAATTTAAGTTGTCTACAATATGGACATTAAGATTTTTTTGGCCTAGGCACTCCAGATATACAGTAGGGTAAATAGTCCAATATCGTGCATCCCAAATAATAATACATTAGCTAAACAAACAAACAAAGAAATAAACTTACGAATAAAAAATAAAGTTCTTGTGACTTAGCAAGATTGATCAAGTTTGCATGATGCACGATTTGTAACAACTGACAAGATATAAATAATAACCCTCCACTGGCGTCTACATCTACCTGCCATTAACTACTACCGCAAAGTCAGACGCTCTGTTTTGATTAGTCGCGTTTTGAAACGAATACTCACAGCAAAATGTTACAATAATCTGTGGCTTCTGGTGACGCCACGGCCAGTTTATTCTCAGAGTCACGTTCTAAACGTCATCATATACACACATTGTGACGACAGCTGACGTTAATTTACCCATAGGCACCACTACTTGATCACATGGCCGAAAATAAAGTCCAATGACTTGCCCCGAACAGGAAACCACCAATTAAGTTTAGCTTGGCTGCATTCAACAAACTAACAGCTTACTGATAATATAGCCATGCTGCCTCAAAATGTCTGTCAAACAGACAGGAAAAACTCAAAGTTACTCATCTTCACTTTGCGAGAGCATAATCTGGACATTTTAAGTGGCTCGCGGAACCGCCAGTCGTCGTCCATTGATCGGTCTTATAGTTGATATTCTCTTAAAATAATAGTTATTGCAGTTGCACGCGGCCACATTCGACCACAGCGAATGAGAAAGACACGACCCCCGCCTGTGAGGATGTAAGCCATTTCATGATTAATTGACAGATTTTCCACGTTAGCCGTAAAATTGACTAGCCTAGCGTTAGCTAGCGTCAGCCTTAGCATTTCGATTAGCCACTGCAATGGGCTCAGTTTCAGTTCGTGTCGTGTTTATGATCGTTTGCAGACGCAGGGTGGGATAAACGCAACTTCACGTGACTTATATTGGAAATATAAGTCACAGCCGTTTGGTTTGTTTGCTCAGTCCTCGTCAAACCAGCTACGCTCACTAGCCACACAAAGTTAGCCTGCCCAAGTTTATCACAGCTAGCGTTAGCATTAGCCACATTGTTGGCCCATGGGAGTAGTTAACGCGGAAAACCTGACGGTAACTTGGAAAATCGACTGTGTGGACATTAAAAAGACAACCAAGCGGATTAAAAACACAGAACTGAGAGTAACCTAGCCGCTGAACTGTTTACCCCACTGTCAGCAGCTTCCTCCCAACTTTCGGCGACCTCCTCATCCATGTTTCATTTTGCTCAGACACGCTGTGGAGGAGGAGGAAGAGGAGGAGGTGTCAGTCAGTCCTGGGCTGGGCTGGGCTGGTCCTGGGCCGGTCCTGCTCCACGCTCCTGTCCTCTGCTGTCTGCGGTCCATGACGTCACATTGACGGATTCCCCCACTGCGCGGAAGAACCCCCCCTTTCTTCTTGGTCATTTATGGCGGTTGTCAAAAGCCCTTTGGCCCATTACCGCCACCAAGTGGTATGGGGTGTTGACCGGGATTGATCACCTCCATCTTAATAAAAAAAATAATTTGCTAAAAAGAAATACAAATATAGATAATCTGATCAAATAAAATTCGTCCTGATATACTGACAGAAAAATATATTAATATTTGCAAAATATAATGGGCCCTTACAGCAGCCATTTCAACAGGCCACAGTAGAAAAATCACAGGTGGACGTCATTAAATTCCCAAATTCCGTTAAGCTTTAAAGCCATGGTTGATGTGATCTGTAAAATCTGTACTTTTGTGTTAAAATAGCTACTGTGCTTTTTAAAGCCCCGGTATCAGTTCCCTTAAAATCCTTGAAAGTCTGTGAATTTGAGAAAATAAATAGACATAGGTCATTGATCATGCTTGCATTTTGTGCAAGAAAGACTTAAAGTTATTTAGGTAAATGTCTTCTGCCACCGATGGGCCCTTGTTTGTTGCAACACCACCTACTGTTTCAATATGCCCTGCATTGCTTAATATACATAATCTAGGCCTACAAAGGTCAAATGTCGAGTCATAATTACTAGCGGTGTTGTGGACACTGTCCACTGTCCATCTCCGCAGTTGACGTGGGATTCCATGCAGAACAATGAGTAAGAAGAAGAGAAGAGAGACCAAATTACATACATTCAGTCCTTGAATTTGAGGCATTTGGTCCCAGAAAGTCCTTCAATTTGATGTCAACCAAGGTGTGGTCACCCTGTCCTTTTCTCCTGCACATATTTCTGAAGTGTAAAATTAAATATAAAACATGAAACAAAAAAACATAAATCATCATAATACAGTAGCCCTGAAGTGCAAATCATAAATACAAATGGTGAAAACACAACAACACAACATTCAAATGATCTTGACCTTTGCCCTTGTCTTTCTCATCAGTAACATGAATCTGTTCTGTTATAGGCCAAACCTTCTGTAGCATCACAAAGAAATCTTAAGCACCTTTATGCTTAACACATTGAAGGAAAGTGTTCAAAATAAAGGAGGAGATTGATGAATAACATTGTTTTTTGTATAGGACTTTGTCCATTGGCTACCACTACAGAACTGATTGCATGCAGACAATGCTGCTTTATTGCTATCAGAAAGGTGTCTGCTTCCTCTTTGACATAATTACGCTAAAATAAAAGATAAGTATTTGCTCTCACGGTAATTTGGAGCGGATACAGAGGAGCTGATGTCGACTAAAACTGAAAATGTACTCAATCACCTGAGTGATGTGCACGTCAGCTTGTCTTCTATGCCTCAATGTCTTTGTGTGTCTAGAGGGTAATGTAAATGATTACACTATCAGCTGATTGTCCTGGATGAATCCGATAGATAAGAAAAATGTTGTTGAGCTTTTGAACATGTTACACCTGCCTACAGACATGATTGCAAAAATAAGACATAAGGAACAAGTAACAAAGCAATTTATTTACAATCAAATTGACAATCCGGACTGCGTTTGTCCCCAGGTCACACTTTGGTCATGCCTGCCTTGCCCTTCTAAATGTCCATACACGCCACTGGATAAAGGTCCAGTATGTAGAATTTTGGTGAAATTATTTTAATTTGCCAGAAAGATAAAAAACAACTATACTTTTTTAATTAATGTACAGTCACTTGACTTTTTGAATTGATGTTTTTAATTACCCCGGAATAAGCCTTTTATCAGGAGCCGGGTCAGCTTTATGGACCGACATGTTTGTACCATAGCCAACAACAGGCAAACTAAATATCTTTTGAGTTTTGATGGTAACGTAGGTGTACGTAGGTTCTTCAACACACTTGGAAGCAAAAAAGTAAGGCGAGGGATATTCAGCTGCAACATGCCACTTTACCAATACTGCACACACTTTTCTGGGCCAGTGTAGGCTGGGATTTTAAGGGATTAAAGCACAAGGTGCTTCCTGTAGTTCTTGAAGACGTCTGAGACAAAGTTGTGGTTAATATTTAATAATCCAACTACGTTTTATGATCAATACCGAGCACCTGAGAATAACCTTTCCTTCAAGGTTGCCATGTTAGAATTTCAGTATTGCTTCTTAGAGAGTAGTGTGTCCACCAAAATCGCAGAACAAGATTTGCAGATATTAGAACAAGTCAGTCATTCATTAACTTTTAATAGGCTTTTGCCCTATGTCAGCAGCGACCCTTAAGTGGAGGATAAAGCGATAGAAGATGAGTGAGTGAGTGAGTGAGTGAGTGAGTGAGTGAGTGAGTGAGGCTGCAAAATTAACACAATGCGGCCCTGCAGGTCAAAGACATTGTGGCTTTAATCCAAAACTAAGGCTGTCTCAGCCTGCTACAACATTCCTACATCATCATGATCACCAGAATTTTCTGAGAGCAGACATCATTATACAGACTCCACAATGTGCAGAATAATTATAAAAAAAAACAAAGAATTTGATCCTTTGTTTATTTAACATGAGTATGCAGATCAGGAGTCTACCAGTTAAATACAGTATAAAATAGTCAGTGCTGCTCATGGTGCAGAAGGACCATCCATGAAGACAAAAGAAGAATGACCATAACGAGCCAGTCAATAAAGGTGGTCAATCTTTTCCAGTCTTTTACTTAAGCTTTAAGTAGCACATGCATAAAATGACAGTTTGGTTCATTTATCAAACATACAGTATATTTCTTGAACATGTCTGGTTTATCTCCTCAAAATAATATTTGGTGTTTCAGAAACTGCAGTTAAAAAAAATGTATTATAGTATCAAGCACAGATTTGTCCTTGTTGTGATTTATATATTTATTTCAGTGATTCCGACGGTTTGTCATCTTTGAAAAGTGGGTCCCCCATATAAAAACGTTGGGAAACACCACTGTGAACCACATATTACACTGTATGTGTCATACAGTGTTATCGACATTGCATTTTATTCCCACAAATCACAAAAAATATTTACATAACTTTCACTCCCCCTCTTTTAAAAACATGGCATGATGATGATGAAAGACAGAGAAGGGAGTGAACTGATGAAAACTTACTTACACAGTCGAATGTGAATTTGTGTGAACAGGAATGGAATTATTATATATCCCTTGAAATAATTGTCCTCCAACATACAGTAAAAAAAAGCATCGTTGGCAACATGGTCTATTTTAATATGTGTTTGCTCCAGAATGACTGCACATTTCCCTTCCCTGGCTTGGCTCCTCCATCAGCACCTGTGAACATAGTACCCTGTCGCGTATCCAATGATGTAGATGGAAACCAGTGCAGCCAGAGCACCTGCAGTCTTCACTGCTACTCCAGTGCTGCCAACACACACTCTGTTGTAGAGTCTGTGAACGTACGAGAGGAGAGTTTTAGAGTGAGACAGCCATTGCTGGACTTTAGTATGACCATCAGTTCTTCTTAAATGCTACTGTAATAATCAACTGATATACAGACATTGTGTTACAATGGTTATATTTTGAAAAGAAACGGTTGGAAAGATAATGTTAGTGTTCAGTTTCCTGACATGTCCCAGTATGTGGTTTTTATCTCATACACATCTGTATATTCTCTGTGATGGCTTCATGTTCAGTCTTTGGATCTTCGCGTCAGGCGTCACAGTGTCTCACCTCATCATGGCAGGCTGTGATGCCTCTACGTTCATGTTGATGTTGTCCTCATTCCAGCGATCATACTGCACGCCGCTTGTGTTGCTGGAGTCCATGAGGGAAGTCCTTTGTCTGTTCTCTCACTGCTTCACTGCTCAACCTTGGACTCACAAAGCCCACGCTCTGACACAGAGACAACAGAGTCGTTAGTGATCGACCAAATGCCTTCGCCTCAGGTGACTAGGAAATATTTATTTGAGGTGTAGTGACACAATAAACATTTCCTATGGTGTCAAAATAGAAGGAAAGGTGACCTGCGGCTGATTTTACTTCAAGACATCATAGCTCTATGAAATATGTTGTACATATACAATCTTTAAAACATGTGACTGAAAAAGGCAAGAAGAATTCAGATGAAGTAAGATTAACGTGTACTCACTTATGTCTGAAACAGTCAACACTCTGTCCACAAAGCTCTGGTTTTCAGCATATTTAAAGCCCAAGCTGAGACGGCGAGAACCAGTCCTCCTGCTTGGTATGAGACCTTGGTCATAGTTCATGTGTTTACTTAAGGTCATCCTGTCATAAATTCATTGGTTGTATTTCGCCTGTTGTCTTTCACCTCCCCTATATGACTCACACTTGGTGATAAACAGCAATTTAAACTGCTGAGCTAACTCTCTGGTTTCATCACATCCTGTTCAGATAGATAGTCAATTTGAAAAATAAAATAAAATAAAATGAAAAGCTCAGTTTCATGCATTATCATAATTGTCTTGGTCAAATAGAAATAAAATGGAACAGTGTTATTTGCACCCTAATTAAAATGAGTATAAATAAATGGCAAGCTCAACTGGACTTAAAAACCAAAGCAAATAAATATGTATTAAGTGAAGACTTAAATGTACAGTGTGTAAGATTTAAGTGAAATTTGGCAAAAATAGAAGATGAAATAATTATGTAAATAAGTGTCCAGTCACTTGACTATGTATTGCTTGAGTATGAATTGCTGTTTTTCAGGGATCTTTTCTCATTGTATATCAGGAGCCGGATCAGCTCTATCGTGTTTTTGCAATAGTCCACGACGGACAAACAAAATATCTTTTGAATTTTGATTCTAATTGAAGGCTACATAAATTATCTAACACACTTGGAATGGAATGTTGAGGTGAGGGAAATTCAGCTGCAACATGCAACTTCACCAAAAAAGTTTGGTACATTTTGCACTCTGTACTTTTAAATTATGCTGTGGTGTTTCTGAGGCAGAATGTTAGCTGGAAATTTCAAGGAAATGCAGTAACACTGAAGATATTCACTTCAAAGACAGAAGTGGTGGTTAATGTTTAACAATCCAACTGCAACCAAAGTTGGTTATATGGTGAATATTGAGAAACTGAGAGCAACTGAACCTTTAAAATGCTCAAAGGCTTAGACCGCTTTAATGTGACCCAACAGACTGTTTCACAGATTAAGAGCCACCACAGGCTCTATTAAAGTGTAATGTAATCCAGCAATCTCAGTTTATCACTCATTCTTTTAATGTAAATATACATTATATATGAAGAGGTGGAGAAAAAGATTTCTTTGAAAATTGATTTTTTTTTCACTGTACATATTAATTTAACCACCAGTGCTGAATGAAGCGGCATCCAGTAGGGCACTGATATTATATGATATTTGAGAAAAGCATTGTTTTCAAACAGGACCTGCTGCTTTTGTGTTCCTTAAAATCAGTTTTCAATATTGACATCAACACCTTGAAAGACTGAACTGTGTTGAAGAACTTTGAAGTGCAGCCCGAAACATTTTTTTCCCTATAGAGGGCAGTATTGCTCATCATCTCAATATACAGATTATTATTAGAGGAAGAAGATCTTCGTCACCGCGTAAGCACTTCCGGTTTCCCACAATACCGCTCCGCGTATTTCAGGTTTGTTAAACAGTTTCTCGTGTGCTGCGAATAATCTTATGTTTCACCGTAACTATGCTTTCGATGAGAATAACAAATGCGGTTATGGTTTTTCCATTTCATATCACCTTCACTTATACTAACATCTACTTTTAAAGCCATGTTGTTTGCCGCGGGAGTTATTTGGCAACCGCACTTGTTTTAGCTAGCTACCACTGTGTAGCTGATGTGCTAGCATCACGCTGTACTCACAACATTTTACATTTATAATATTCTAAATAGTATTTTGATTCATTTGCTGATAAGTGCTGCCGCTTTATCTTTGCGTTAATGCAGAAACAAATATAATTTATGCATGTCGTATATCTTGTTGTATTCCACTGCCGTGTGGCAATTTTGTTGGGTCAGAATATAGCCATTGTAGCATAATATTAAATGTAATATTTTTATGTAAGATCTTTTCCAAAAAGGAGTTGTTTACAAGGAGATTGAATGCTGCAAATTGCATTAAAACATCATTACATTCAAACCTTAATTGTATATATATATTTACAATTTTGCATTATATGTCACTTGTTTATATTGCTTATTTATTATGTGGCTTAGACATTCTATACATTTTGCGTTTCATGTGTGGTGTTTATACTTTTAAGATGGTTGGTTATTGACTGCCCTGAATATATATTGTTCTTGTTCTACATTAGAGGCAGACCACAGATATTTGCCATTTTTAATTAATGACATTATTAAACACTATGCAAGTTCTCAGAAACTTGAGACATACTGCAGACTCACAAATACCAAATATCTTTTTCATCTATATATTTATTTTTTATGAACAATTTCATGTGTTTGATTTTTAATACATTTAAAAACACTGCAGTGCAGTCTCAAAATTTCTTAGTGTATCTTTCAGGCATCAACTACAGAAAAAAAACATACTGACTGAGTCTTCACAATTCAGATAGAATTGAGCTGAGACATTAGATAACAAATACAATGTGTGTGTGTACCAGGCAGGGCAGAGTGGAAGCTGATGGGGGACGAAAAGGAGACCTGGAAAGTAAAAACTCTTGACGAAATCTTGCTTGAGAAGAAACGCAGAAGAGAATTAGAAGAGCGATCAGATCCCAAGCGTCAGAAAAATGTAAAGTATTTCAAACTTGGTTAGAAATTTTAGACTGAAAATATTTGTAGCTACAATACTTGCCAAATGTCCAGGCAATTTGTGATTTCCCTACTCATCTTCTGAGGACACGTTAATGGTTTCTCTCTCTCTCTCTCTATGTGTCCTTTTTGTTTTGCACAGTTCCCACAGGGCCTTGTTCCACAGGCGGATGATCGGGAATCCAAACGAGACACTCCGGAGGAAGGAGAACTACGAGATCAAAGAATGGAAATAACAATTCGTAATTCCCCGTACACACGGGAAGACTCAACAGAGGACCGGTACTTTCATTTTTTAGGAAATAAACCTGAAATAAACTGTAAATACAGTATATTGATATTTAATGCCCATTTGGAAAGTGACATCAGTTGTTTTAACTTAAAAGTGTGTTTTATAATAGTTTGAGCAGTGGATGTTTTCTTTACATTTACACAGAGGTGAGGAGGATGAATCACTAGCAATTAAGCCTCCACAGCAGATGGCCAGAAAAGACAAATCTCACCACAGAAAGGAAGAGAAGAGAAAAGATAAAAGACGTCATCGCAGTCACTCTGGCGAAGGAGGTATGAAAGAAAGTCTAAAAAGCACAAATATGTTTCACAGTGGCTTAAAATTATAGTGCAATACAGTAGTTTCTGTGGGTGTTCTCATGGTCTGTGTGTCTTTAGCAGGGAAACATGTGCGACCCAAAGAAAAAGAGAGAGAGAGTGATCGCAGGAAACGTCAGTGGGAAGAAGACAAAGCACGGCGAGACTGGGAAAGGCAGAAAAGGAGGGAAGAGGCCAGAGCTCATTCCCGAAGAGAGAGGTGAGCGTTGGCACTAGAGGCACTGCAGATGACTAACGTGTATTTTTTTTCAACAAAGCATTTAATCTTTTTAAAAGTGGGTGACCTTTTGAGTTCAGAAAGACATTCATAAAATTCATTTGGTGTGGTCTGATTACAGCTGGAAATGTGACAGCACAGTCTTTGAGGAACATAAATCTGTTCAGTGCAAACTAAAAATACAACAAACCTTGACAAAACTGGACATTTAGTTATCTGAGCAGACCTCAAATAAATGTTTTTTTTTTTTTTAAAAACTGTGTTTGTGTGTGTTTTCCACAGGGAACGTCTGGAGCAGGCTGAGCGCCAGCGTGAGCGGGATCGAAAGCTGCGTGAACAGCAAAAAGAGCAACGGGAGCTCAAGGATCGAGAGAGGAGGGTTGAAGAGCGACGCAAAGAAAGGGGTGCTCGACGAGAAGGTCAGTGTGTCAGTCTGGACACTTGCTGTTAATGGGTGTATTTCTTCACTTTGCACAGAGCCAAATCAGCAGTTTCCCTGTGACATTAGTTTAGTTGAAAAATATCTCGTCTGACTATGTCACCCCACAGGAAAATGTGTTACTACGCACCAAAAAATGTGTTTTAAAATAATATAAAATTCAGCAACATTCTCTGCTCTGAGATGCTGCGGGTCTCCCAGCTAGAGGGGTCCATAACATGTAAAAGCTGTGGTACCAAAAATGTAAAGAAGCAAAATTTTTACCATTTTATTTTCACCAATTTAACAACACACTGTACACAAACACAAAGCTGGTTTAGCTACTGTCCTGCTCTCTCTCTGTCAGTGGTGCCTGCAGCCTCACAGCAGGTCTGCTCTTCTTTTCTACTTTATTTTCTTATCTTTTGGGAATTTAAATAAAATGACAGAGCCATTTCTGCTTTGTTTGCATTGAGGTAAGACACATTTTCAGGACAAAGATCTCTCCGCTATCTAGAAAACCAAAGGCACTAGAGTAGGAGTTACAGCATTTGAGGAGATATGTCTCCTGAGCAGAAGACTGGAGAGAGACTGTTTTCAGTCTTTACTCCACATTTGTAATGCTTTTTACATGTTCTCAGCGAAGAACATGTGAAGAGGAAAATTGCTGCATTTGCTTTACTTAGTCTTGAAGCTTGGCTAAACATGCATTCACAGCATCCAGTGTTATTGTCCAATCACCAAACATAAGAGCTGTGATGAACCTTGTTATGTGAAACTTGAATAACAAGAGACTTTCCATTCCACAGTGCCGTCTCACCACCGGATGCTGCCCGATGAGTATGGTGGTAAGACAAAACAAAGTCACCACAGTCGCAGTCCTACTCGCGATCCCCGAGACCGATCTGACCACAGTGAACAGCGGAAAAATGCAAGTGAGTGTACCATTTCTGTTTGCTTTTATTATATTGTATCCTGTTATTGTTTGATAGTATGATGACTCCCTCCTATTAGTTCACAGTTTAGAATAAGTCACTCTACTTTTGTCTACAGTATTAAAGGAGGAGAAGCCCGACCTCAAAGACCTGCTTGCAGATCTCCAGGACATCAGTGACAACGAAAGGAAGACCAGCACAGCAGAATCCTCCATAGGTAATAAGAGAATCTCACCTATGTTTAATTAATATAGTGTTTTCATGGAATGCAAAATGAGATGTAACGTAATCATGAAAATGTCTCGGACTTTAGTAAGGTATTAGTACATGAGAAAGACTGGGAGAACACCACTCATCTACCAAAACCAATAGCATCATTAGACAATTTCTGTTTTTTTCTGGTTCGATTATTTATAGTTTCGTTCTTGTCTAGCATCAGGATCAGGCTCTGAAGAGGAGGAGGAGGAAGAAGAAGAAGAAGAAGATGATGATGATGAAGACGAGGAGGAGTCCAGCAGCCAGAGTGAAGGTGGAGAGGAGGAAGGAGCAGAAGAGGAAGAGGGGGAGGAGTCTGTCTCAGGCTCAGGAAGGTCTGAGCAAAGTGCAGGTAAAACTTTTTAAAAAGTATGAAACTACTGTATGAAACTGTTACAGTTTTACAGCATCACAGGTTCAACACACTGGCCTCTTCCTTTTCAGAGGATGTGAGTGAAGATGAGCATTCAGATGAAGACTTTGAAGACGAGAGAGAAAATGGAAATCACATTCCCGCAGGTGGGTCCCCAGATTAGACAAGTAATGGTTTTGAGACTGAAACCACAATAAAAATTTCCACAATTCTGTATGCTCATAGACTGTATATAAAACTGTACATATTCTTCTGGTTTGAGAAGACTAAAGAACCCCAGGAAACTGGACAGAAGGAGCAGTTACCCACTAAAGGGTAACACCGCTGATTACAAAAAGTAGTTTGTTTTGAATGGAAGTTGATAAGAAAATTAGTCTACTTCTTATTTGACTTATAATATTGGTATTCCAATAACTTACAATAAGTTCCATGGCTTTAACAATAGCACAGTATTTTGTTATTTATGTTCCTGTTGGTAGAAAACTAGATGAGAAAACATTGAATGATGATATACTGAATTTGCTGTGGATGTAGCCTTGTGTTTTCTCATTACTGCTGCTGTAATTGTTTTTCTGTTCACATTTAACACATAACACACATGCGTAAATACTGTATTTTTATTCTGTTTAGGCTGTTAAGTTATGTATTTCACTTAACTCTCACATTACGTCAATTATGTTATGTCAATGTTATGATGAATTAGCGATTTGGTTATGCCTGCAGAAAGGGCTAGACTTGTTTACTTTGATTGAGAAGAATATTGAATTAAATCAATGTGATTTTATTTGTGGAGCCCATATTCAAAAATCACAACTGGTCTCATAGGACAAAGTATAATATTGTTGGTTTAAACTGTGGCAGGAGGAACCTCAGGCTGAGTCACAATTAAGCATCCCTCTTCTATGACGCATCTAACAAAGAGTATAAACATAGATATTCAGAGTTTCCAGTCAGAGATTCTGCAAACTGGACCAGATCCATTTTAAATACCACTGAACAGTCCATGCTCTGATGAGTTACATTTACCAGTGCTAAATTAACTTCACCTTTTGCCTTGCAGTGCCTGAGTCCCGTTTTGATCATGATTCTGAAGAGGATGGGGAAGATATGGAGGATGAGGATGAGGATGAAGCAGGAGAGGCTGACCCCACTCCTCAGTCTCAGACCCACTCACCATCGCCGACTCCTGAGGAGACCTACATCCCTGATTCCCCCCCTATTTCACCAGTGGAGCTGAAGAAGGAGCTGCCCAAATATCTGCCCGCTTTACAGGTCAGTACCCAAAGAAGGCATTTTTAAGAATTCAAAGCATAAAAATAAAGCAAATGTTGCTTATGCTATCATCTGGGATTTGATTGCCACCATGTCAGTTTTTAAAATTGGAAGTTCACAGATGTCATCTGCAATCAGGCATGGACATGGTGTCCACTCTCATACTGTGTCATCTTTTTCTCTAAATGGAAGCATGATTTACACAATTGACATCAAATGCAATTGAAGAGCTGAAGGCGAACGAGACTATTTACTTCTTTGGAAAATGCTTACAGACTTATGAAATTGTTTTAGCAACCAGTGGAGTCGCCCATTGGTGGTTCATTGCCACTTCCATCATACTTACTTGGCTTCCCTTTTCAAACCGGAAAACTATTTCCAACACATTGTCCATTGGTTTTCAGGGTTGTCGCAGTGTTGAAGAATTCCAGTGTCTGAACCGAATAGAGGAGGGAACGTATGGTGTTGTGTACAGAGCTAAGGACAAAAAGACTGGTAAGACAATAAAGTAATAGATTTGGTTGATCAGAGTGATTAGAGATGGTTGGCCGATGAAACATTAAATGTGGTTTAATGTTTGCAGATGAGATTGTGGCACTGAAAAGGCTAAAGATGGAGAAGGAGAAGGAGGGCTTTCCTATCACCTCTTTAAGAGAAATCAATACGATTCTGAAAGCTCAACACCCAAACATTGTCACAGTAAGGGTGAGTAAACCTATTGATTACTAAGGCATTAATGCGGTCATTTGTGCTGTTCCAGCAAAAATCTCATCTATTCTCATCTTCCTTCTCCACTCTATTAGGAAATTGTTGTTGGCAGCAATATGGACAAGATCTACATTGTGATGAATTATGTAGAACATGACCTGAAGAGCCTGATGGAAACCATGAAGCAGCCCTTCCTGCCAGGTGATTGATGTTGGACATCAGAGAAATGGACATTTGGTCATTTCTCCTCATCTTTTGATTTAATTTAAATACAACAGGCTGGCTTCGTTAGTGAAAGGTGAAGCACAGAAGCTCTATTAAAGCCCGACACTTCTCTTTCAGGTGAAGTAAAGACTCTAATGATTCAGCTGCTTCGTGGAGTCCGACATCTCCATGATAACTGGATCTTGCATCGGGATCTGAAAACATCCAATCTGCTGCTGAGCCACAAGGGCATCCTCAAGGTATGCTAAGACTTTGGTTCTGTTTAGTTAGATTTTACTTGTTGTCACCTCAGCAACAGCTTCTGTTCCTGGAAGAATCAAAGTCTACCATTATTTAAGTAAGTAGTTAACAGAGTAAAGTAGTTTAGGCAGTCACTGCTTTTTTCAATTTACTCTATCCCTGAATGTAACCTTTGAAAATACATTGGGGAAAAAAACAAGTATTTTCTTTTTTTAAAAAAAAGCAATAAAAAAAATCAATCTTTACGTTGGTGTAATACAGAAAGGGTTTTCTTTAATTCCTCTTTTTGATGATGCACACATTTCCCACAAGCTAGCAGCACCATAGCACACTTGCACAAACAGCACATGATTACTAAAAGTCAATTAGACCGTGAACATCTGGCAGAGTGTACGACAGACTCAGTCACTATGTAAATAAACCGGGTTTTGCACAGATGTTTACCACTGAACACTTTTTTTTGCAAGATGATGAAAGTAGCAAACACAAATTACACAAGAACAACTTTTAAAATAATAGATGACAGCAGACATGGCTGAAGTAGGACTGTGTAAAAGCTTATGGAAAAAAAAACAAATTAGATTGGTTGTTTTCATAATGGTATGATGACCATATTTTATTATTTCTCCGTCTCTTTATCAGAGTACAGCCATGAAATACAGGAAATTGTACACTGCATTAAAGTAGAATTCTTTCAGGAAAAACAGTTTCTATTGAGTAAAGTAGTTAATGTGACCTCTTTTTTTACACTTGATAAATAGCAGGACCCTGGCTCTCTTAAACCTGGAGTGGAACCCTAATTAATGCGATTGGTAACACCTGTGTTTGTCCAGCTATTTCATTTCCAAAATGTCGACTGTTAAAAGGTCTATTATACTAAGTTTACTGAAGACATGCTTGAGCATTACATACATATTTTGAACGAGTTTAACTCACTGGAAGCTTATTGATACACTGTGTATGACCAGCTTTCAGTCACATCATTCCATTCAAAATGCCAAATATAACAATATTTGACTGACAGATATAAAATGATAATTTTGCATCAGCAAGGCCAACAACAAAGTTAGTGGTGACCCAAGACTATATACACACACAGTACTGTGTATGAATATGGTCTTTTGGTTTCCTATAAGGATCAGTACCTGACAAAATACACAATTGTTGTTACCTTAGTGGAACCTACAGTATTGATATTTTTTCCTTTGTTGCTTCAAACATTTTTTTTTTTTGTTTTGCAGATTGGAGACTTTGGTTTAGCACGTGAATATGGTTCCCCGCTTAAGCCGTACACTCCCATAGTGGTGACCCTGTGGTACCGCTCACCTGAGCTGCTGCTTGGAGCCAAGGTGAGAAGTCACCTTCACACTACCTTCCCACATCGCACAAGTGGATGATATACCTATGCAGTGGATTAAGATGTGTGATGTGCTTTAATAAATGTTGTTACATCCTGCTAATTAACTGTTATATATCGTATTGATTTCTCTTTAGAGGTGATGGGAAAGCCCTCCTTCTCCTTCAAGTGTTTGAACCAAAGATACCAAATATTATAAAACACAGTTTGAGTTGAATTGCAGCACCTTGTCAAAACACACCCACTTACACATACGAAGCAAACGTAACTGAAGGAACTTTTCCAGGAAGAATGACTACTTTATGTTTCTGCGGACTGCCACTGTGTTTGTTCTTCTCTCCGCAGGAGTACTCCACAGCTGTGGACATGTGGTCAGTGGGCTGCATATTTGGCGAGCTCCTAACCCAGAAACCACTTTTCCCCGGAAAGTCTGAAATTGACCAAATTAATAAGATTTTCAAGGTAAATGTTCTGCCTTTCCCTCATAAAATATGAAATAAATGTTCACCATAAAGGATAAAGCTCTTCAGTTTACTGCATGTAAATGTTGTTTGTCAGCTTGCAGTTCTCCACTGTGCTGCAGTGTGGTGCTGTTGTTTAGTGTCAGATCAGCTGATAGGACTGAGAGGCTGGACTGTAGTTATTTCAGTAATTTTCACTAAATAATCAACATAAATCATAACTGCTATATCTGGACTGATGTAACTTTGTCCTCCCATTATCCTATTCTCCTGTCCCCACAGTGAAAATCTCACATTCACATTCTTTTCACTAACACTTTCCTGTTTCATCTATAGGATCTGGGGACACCCAGTGAGAAGATCTGGCCTGGCTACAACGAGCTGCCAGCTTTGAAAAAGATGACTTTCACAGAATATCCATACAACAACCTGCGAAAACGCTTTGGAGCTCTACTGTCAGACCAGGGCTTTGACCTCATGAACAAGTAGGATTTCAAAAGGCTGCCTTTATTTTAGACGCAACTTTTCATCTCATATACTGCATTTTTATGGGGAGACTCATCCAGGTGCTCTGCTTGTTTATTTCTTTATTTTGTTGCCACATTAAAAGGAACAGTGTATAAGAATTAGGCATTGCCCATAATAAAATGAGTAGTTATACTCAGGATTTTTAACCAGGGTCCACTCGCTAAACAAAGGTGATTAACACCATTCCCCTGATCTGCTCTTTGGTGTTTTATTTCACCATTGCATAGTTAATGCAGATACTCTAAATTGATCCCAGTGGATTGCATCAGCAAGGGCATCCAGCATAAATATCTGTCAAATCATGTGTGCAGATCATTTGCTGTGGCAAACCCTAGACAGGGAGAAGCAGAAAAGAAAAGAAAAAAAACTTTTAAAAGCAATCTGTTTAATTAAGCTAAAAACAAAGATATGACAGGTTCAAATTTGAAGTCAACCTGTTCATATAAGATCTACAGGTGTTGAAAATGTCCAATTGTCTCTGCTTTCATGTATTATCATATGTCAGTGAAAGGCAAATATCAACCTCAAATATCAATTCTTGCTTGGATCAAAACAGTGCTCCTCTGTCAGATTCTGTTCCTCCTTCCAGAGCTTCTTATTGAGTCAGTTTATTTCTGGCAAGCTGACTTAAAACATGACAACGGCAGTGGACATGTAATTCATCAGCATACCTCAGCAACAGTCATGTTCCATCCTCCTGTGCTCTTTCTCCCACACATGCATGCACACTCACCATGGTGATGCTCCACTCTACAGGAAAATGTTTTCTCATGCAGTGATAGGTTCATAATTATTTCTTGCACATTCCACAGATCAGCATTGTTAAGAGACTTCAAAGAGCAGAGATGCATTTTCTCCTCTGCTCTCTCTCGTACCCTCAGAGACTTTTGCCCACACCTACAGTACAAATGAAAAAACCACACCACTGGCTCTCCTCACAGCTGCAGAGGATGGTAACAACATGTCCACTGTGTTAACAGAGGGATCACAGTTCAGTGGAGGTTTGGCACCTGGCCACCACTGCTGAAACCTTCCAGCTGTCAGGAGACTTGCAAAGTGTTTACTCAGGGATAAATTCAGACTTCAGGCGGTCAACACCTTAGACTCGCTGTGTAAAGCTTCAGACAGAACAGTGTGGTAAAGGTTTGGTGATTTACACTCTCTGGCCACAGAGCATCTAATAAAGTGTCAGGAGTGGCACCTGGTGAGGTCTTATAACAAGGTTTGACATGTTATGTTCACTGATGGCCTTCTGCTTACCTAGGTTGTATTGAGTGATTGTTGGAGTTACTGCAGCTTTTTTATAATTACAAAAAAGACTGACCTGGCACCAAAAAGACTTTTTTTATTCAGTGGAATGGATATTGGCTTTTTTGGACCATTCTCTAATGGGCTGGTTGTAAATAAAAATCAATGTAAGTTAAATGTCCAACAGGTTTCTGACTGGGAAGCTGTGAATCTGGATGCTAACTTCAGTGTCCTTACAAACTCCAGTGCTAATTAACTTAAATATCTTACATGGGTTTATTGTGGTGTGTAAGTATCCTTAAGGGTTCTTTGGAGGAGGATGAGGGTGTGTATCAGTAAGTTGAAGATGTAATGCTGCAGGTATGGAATGATGTTCACTCTGGCTGTTTCCATACTCGTGAAAGGCACCCAGGGGAAGTGTAAGGATTAGATACATATATTCAGTCTGTCAGGTTCTGTGATATGTTGCTGAATGATCCCTTGAAGCTTGAAAACAGCAATGGTGCCGTTAAATTTTCAGAAGTTTTTCCTGCCAACATGGCAGAGTGAGCAAGCAGTCACGTGACTTGCTTGAGTTTTTGTGAAGAGGTCCAGTGGTACTCATATGCTGTTTGTAAATGAGGGCAAGAATTGAATATGAGCTGTTAGAGTAGCATGTGAAGAAATACTGGTACCGCCCCACATTTTAGTATGAATGGAACCATGGCCATGTACACGCATGCAGTTGCACGGAAACGGAATGCAAAAAGTGTGACCTAGGTATTAAAATTGGTGAACCTAATGTAGATTTGTAGGTAGATATAACAGCTGTTGGGAATATCATACCTGTCTCTGTGACAGTAGTATCTGAATGTTGCGGCAACTTCTCTTTTGCCCAAGCAGTTACTTCTGAAATTGGTGTCTTTACTGCTTCACATTTAAGGAAGTGCAATAGCAAGATTGTACTGATAAAGAGGGACAATATCAGAATATTTTATCCCTACAAATTTATTAGGTTCCATCATTTTGTGTTTTAGGTATTAAAAAAAATCTTTGCGCTTCAGAACATAATCAGCAGGGCTGTGGGGAGGCACAAACTCACAGGCACAGGAAGTGAGTGCACATTCTTTGACTTTGAAAGCAAACAATCATTTAGATACAAGTGGAGGATTAGCTCCTTCAGATGCCTGTGTTGGTCCCAAGTGCCACTAACACAGGAAGACAAGGCCTCCCACAATGAACAAACATTCTGAGCTGCCGGAGTTTCTTAAATGTAATGTCTCTTAAGTGTATAAGCATCTCCACATGAACTTAGCCACTGTTTTTTCCCAGATTCCTAACTTACTGCCCCGGTAAGAGGATTGTGTCAGATGAGGCCCTAAAGCACGAGTACTTCAGGGAGACGCCACTGCCCATTGACACGTCCGTGTTCCCCACCTGGCCAGCCAAGAGTGAGCAGCAGAGGGTCAAGAGAGGTACCAGTCCTCGTCCACCCGAGGGAGGCCTGGGCTATAGTCACCTGGTAAGAACATTAGGTTCCACTTTCTCCATTACATACAGCGACCAGGCTTTCAGCACGCTGCCTGTGTTAAATAGATTACTGACCTACAGGCTTCTGCTTTGTGTCCGCGTATTTCCTCCTCGTGTTTTCCATGATGTGAGTACCTTTTAGATGTTAATGTTTTCAACAGTGGTCACAACCACCTCAGAGTTTTTTTGTTGGGTTTTTTTCCTTCTTCTTCTTATGCCGATATTTTTACAGTGGTTTCAGGTGATATTTTTTATTAGCCATAAATTATACAGTTTGCGAGAATTAGCCATAAATTTTTACAATTTTAAAATGCCAGAGTGTTCATTCTTTTGGTCAGTTTTGTTCTTGTGGTTGAAAGGCATGTGCAACCGATCATGTGAAATCAGCGCTCCACTGAAATAAAGGGTTAGGGTTTTTTAATAATTAAAATATTAAAAAAATAAACATGTTTATGCATACTTGTGGGTTAGAGTCAATGTCTCATTGGGGTCTGTTAAGGGTTTTCCAACAATAACCAATTTAATAATAAGATTTTTTTTTTTAATCCCGCTGTCTCTCCAGGGTGACGATGACCTAAAAGACACAGGCTTTCACCTGACAACCAGCAACCAGGGAGCATCTGCAGTTGGTCCAGGATTCAGCCTCAAATTCTGAGCATGAAACTACAGGACACTTGGCTGTTAAACTAAGACAGAGGAAACAGAGTTCTGGAGCTTTTGTTAAGTGGACGGAGTCACAGGTTTTCACCTGCAAACCAGATAAAAATCTGAACTACTGCAACTGTTACCAAACAGTCAGGACTGTTTCACAGCAAGACTGGTGGCTCAAACATTGAATTTTCAAATATTTTATTCCCCTTCAAATCTTTCAACTTGTGCTGTGTTTTCAACCCATTTCATTTATAAATATAGTAATTTTAGCTCTTGAAAAGGAGACAACAATGCATCTGCTGGTGTTGAAGCTCTTATGTTTGTTTTGTTTTATTTTCCCTTATTTTTCAGAGAAAGGACCAGATTTTCTTAATGGTTGGCATTTTCTGGCTGCCTAAGCTACTGTATAATGACACAGCATTGGCTGTGTTTTCCATCCAGCATATTGTTAGAACTTAACTGGGGGCTGGTTGTTCTCTTGACAGAGGGATGATGTTTTAGTTAGAAATAAAGTTTGAAACTTTGTTTGGTCTGCCATTTTCCCTGTATTTATAAACTCTACAAGCTATGTAAACACAACCACACACTGCCCCGGGAGGAAAAAAATCAAGGGAAGTTGAGCCTAAAAAAAAAAAATCTAGCCTTGAACCCAGTCGGGTTGTCGCTGTCCAAAAGTGATGTCATTCTTTGCACTGCACACTTTGTCTCAGTACTTTGTTCTTTCGTGGGGGAAAAGAGGCCCAGACTTTGCTCTGCTGTCTTTGTTTTTAAATGGCTTTGCAGTTTCTCTATTAACCCAATAAATTCTTTGATTTTTCAGCCGAAGAAAAATAAACGGTCAGTTCCGTTGCCTGCATGACTGCTGGCTGCTTTCATTGGAACGCGTGCACAAAAATACCCTTGTCTTGGGACTTCTCGAGCCACTGCTGAATGGAAATGTTTATTAATCAGTTTTATCTATCCCCAGACCCCACCAGAGCCCTTCTGCAGATTATTACACCTGATGTGTTGAATAAGCTTGGAAGGAGAGCTGCTTGTGGAACTGACATCTCAGTCTCTGGAGACAAACTGCTGGCTTCACTGTGAGGCTACTAAAGTATGCTAGACGTCTGAGGTGTTCCATATGTGGTTTAAGTTCCAAATTGTTCCAAAGGCTGTAGACAACATTGCTTATTCTGGCTTTATTAGCTTAGTTTGCTCAGTGCATAAATTATTCAAATGGTATGCATCTAAGCAAGGGCTTCTGTAACTTTTTCATATTTCAGAAAAGAAACACATTAGGGACATGGGTAATTTTGCGTGACATTTCTTTCCATGGGACTTATTTGCAGAATTGAACTGAAAACACTCTGTGCTAATGCACGTTTAGGTCGAATATAGCACTACCAACTGCTGAATCGTCCCCATTTTTTTGCAGGGACACCCAAAATATGCCCTGGGTGGTTTTGGGCCTCCGTTACTGCCTCAGCAGCAAAAGCTTTCAAGACATCCAGGCCTGAAGATTGCTGTGTGGACATAATTCCAAAATAGCTGATGAGGGATGCATGGGTTTTTCATCTCCAAATGAAGTACAAACCACAATTACTGTGATTACCAGCACTTGACTGTCAGGTAGTATTTTCTCAAAAATACTTCTTGTCACGGAACATTTATTATTTGCACATATGAAAACACATTTATACAATGACACAGATGACAGCTGTGCATGTGTGTATGTAAGATACAGGAGAGACATTGAAAAAAAAAAAAAGAATATGTGCCCTAGTGAATGAGGTTTCCTGGTGACTGTGTGTGAATGTGTCCTGTTCAGTGTGCAGAGGAGTTGTGGCCTTCAGAAACGTACACGTACCCTCCATGAGTAGGTAGTAAGAACTTTTTCTTTTTTCTTCACAATGCAAGTGTATGTGCCTTCATTGATGGCGTTGGCCACTATGGTAATGTGGTCATCTTTAAGTGAGATGTAGTTTGGATGAGAGAACTCCAGCAGCTCCCCGTCTTTGTACCAGCTGGAAAGAGAGTCGGGACGTTAAACAGTGTGGAGTGACAGTGCAGTTAGAAGAACAAATAACTGATCACAGAAGGATACTCACTATACTTTGCCTTTCTTTGATGCTATTTTCTTCCCACAGCGAAAAGTAAGCATCTTGCCTTCGATGACAAGCTTGTGTTTGGTACGTGGAGGAGCGGGTGTGGGAGCCACAGTGGGAAAAGGGAATTCTGTAGATAAACAGGAAATATTCCACCTTAAGCACAAATGTCACAGCTTTATTGATCTTAAAATCTTTCTGTACATACAGTGATCATCTAAGCACCAGTTTCTAAGCAGAGGTACTATAAGGTCTGCGAGACATAAATTTTGCATTGCGCCCGTTTCCACTGAGGTCCACACGGACTCTGCACCACTGAATGTGAGCATGCTCCCTGTAGCACAACATTCTGCAGTCCTGTTGGTGACATGTTCTTTCGGTCACAGGACACAGCGATTAAAAACGGTAACCATGGGAGACTGCTTGAGGTTATACAAGGAGGTCCGTCAGTTCCCAAACATGTACATTTCAACACTCGAAAGAATACAAGGAAATACAAAGGAGGGCAAGTTCCAGGTGAGAAATCGCTGCCACTTGTAAGGAATATGACACCAAGTACGGATGTGTTGAAGGCTAGACTGACATGGGCCCTTATTTAGTGTGAACAGAACCGCAAGCATGTAAACGCATGTGGATATGTGAAACAGCTCTCCATGGAGATGTGATGATGTAAGAATGACCCGGCCATTAGGCCTCTGTTCTGAAATAGATAATTTCATTTTATCGGCATATTTTGTCACACTCCTAAAGTAACTTATAGTACAAACGTCTGACGCAAACCTTATCTGATCAGAAAACATCGGAGCTGCTGGTGCCATGACTGCCTTATCAATATGATCACTCCCATCTGGTTTCTAACAAACACAAGTCTGCCTAGTAATCAACTCAAATTCTGCTTAAAACCAGTCACTCTCGTTAATGCCACAAAAATCCAAATTGACCTTGTGTGTCTCTAACCCTCAAGCCACAGTCTGAAATTCCAGTGGGTTTGGACGCACTCAGGAATTTTCCACAGCCGTACAACATCTCCCAATCAACAATGAGGAACAGATTACTGTGAGCCAGAAATCGTATCCTCTTGCTTCTCTCCATGCTGTCCCTTGTTGCTGACAAAATCTCAGACGGCCACAACAGTCTATGAGCTGAGGTGGTTAAGAGGAGCCACTTCCTGTTGTGCAACAGAAGGCTTGGCACCAGTATTTCCCACAATAAGCTAAAAGAGGCTTAGGCTGTTGATGCATTTTCAGTATATAGTGCAGATGACGGTATCAACAGGTATCTTCCCTGCTCTGTTAGTGCTCTGGAGACACTGCTATTCTGCAGAACTATATGTACTCCTCTTCAGTGACAAGTGCAATTCCCCTTCAAATGAGATTCTTGAAAACCCCCCTCACTGCTCTGCATGGCTGGACCTGTTGGCTCCTGTTGCTCCATTGGCAAACGGTTCACAGCAGCTCCTTCTGCTGCTCAATTGAGAGAAAGCTCTTCCTTTTTTTCCCCTGGGCTGCTGCTGTTTTCTGCTGCTCTTTCTTACCGTAACAGAAATCACAGCTGGAGGGGCAGTGCTTCTGCATCAGCTTGCGCTTGTTGTCGCAATAGCCTTTCCGAGCCCAAGCTGGACAGATAAATAACCGGTCCAAACAACCTGGAAGAAAGAAGAAGGAGGAGGAAACAACAGCTTTCAGTCAGCGGCAAAAGAATTTGGATTCCTGCTCTCTTTTTACTTCCAACAAAAATGACTCACCATAATACACACTAATGGTGACTCATGAGTAGTTTAGATACTATTCATTAATGCCACGTTGTCTTTTAGTGTCACTTGTCAAAGACAAAGACTAGGCTTCCACTTGGTTGTTTCTGAACAAAAATGACCGCAGGTTTTGTATCTCTTGGTTTTACAGGACAACATAAAGTTTGCAAGTTTTATTTGCAAGGTGGACACTGTGTCAGAGTGATTACTCGATTTACTTCATTTAATTCTTCCACTGACTTGGCTGAGACATAGCAGGCTACATGACGGTCCAATCATAACTTCCTTATTTCAAAACTTACACAACTTTTATAACCTAAAAGATGGACTCAAGGACTGACATTACTGTTCCACATGACTGCAAAACTGCTCAGGATAAAGCACAGTTGATGCTTGTTTCTGCTCCTAACGCAGAATGCTGTCAGGTTTAACCGTCGGGCCTGTCGTGTTGACTGATCCAAGTGCAAGAATTGTATTCAAGAGAATTCAGTGGCTCACCTTTACCATGAACTGCATAATATTTTCCAAACCAAACAATTTTGCCTCCAACTTACTGCCTTCCTTATGTGTCTCCTAAAAGAAACTTTAATGTGCGTATGGAGAGAAATCTATCAACAGAAATTGAATACAATATTTATAATTGTGATTGCGGCAGCCCATAGCTCATGTTGCATGTTGCACTATGTTTACATGAAATAAGTTTTAACCATTAGAAAAAAGTACCTCGTATGGCAACAGTTAATGTGGCAGTTGCTGCAAATAAATTAATGCATCAGAGTTTAAAAGGAACCTGCCGCGGATCAGAAGGGTCAGCTCTCAAATGTGCTGAGGATGGATTGTTTTCATACATGTTTTCATACATGTTTAGGTGTGTGGCCTCATAATGCCACCAGCTGTGGATTCTGTGATTGGATCTGAAGACACATTCAGGACAGATTGGAAGAGTTCAGCTCTATACTGGGCGTGACGTTTATGTGATCAGATCACATATATCAGACGCCAGTACCAGATCTGAACAGGGTCCAGGAGTGTGAACATACCATAAAGACGTTGTATACCCCACACATCATCCTGTGTGATTAGCTTGCGCCCCGTCAAAGTTGAATTGAGGTGCATTATAGCTTTCGGGTTCAAGGAGTGCATGAGTCCCAGGACATGGCCAATTTCATGAGTTGCTACGTGGACAAGATCTGTGAGCCAAACCCCTGTAATTAAGACACTGTTGATTATTTTTTTTTTGTTTTTTGTTTTTTTTCCACTTCAATCACCTTCTGGGTTAAGTAATATTGGTCTCAACAAACATGCTAAAGACACGTGCCTTTCTTCCAACTGAAGCGCATGTTTCCAAGAATCCAGTATTCATGGTCGTCAAAGTGGATCTCGCCTGTTGGCGGGAAGAATGCATGAGCCAATTCTCCTGTGATGCCGTCGAAACAATGGTGCAAATGAGACTGTAGACAGTCTGTGTGGTTGACGGGATAAAACCCTGCCAAAACAGAGAGAGAGAGAGAGAGAGAGAGAAGCATACTTCAGAGCTGAGGAGGGAAACCCTGACTCCATTATTTCTGCTCTCTGTAGACTACAGTGGGGTGGGGGGTGGGGGTGAGACAGGGGGTTGATAGATTACAAAAGACAGAGTTCTTTTCCTCCAGCCTTCACCGTGCAGGACAACAAACATTCCTCTTACTGTCACTCAGAATTTATGCAGGACCCCATGGCGTTTGCACCCAAAGGAACGACAGATAAAGCGTGATTTAGAGAGTGTCACCATCAGCTGACATGTTTGGAGGTTGCTGTAGATTACATTTATTTTTCATTTAGAATTATGAATCCTTCTGAATATAAGCTTTGTAATGCAGTTGCAATGACGTGATTTAATGATTTTTTTTTTGGAGCCGCGCAGAGAGAATACCAGTAACGACACAGCAGAAGTCTGGAGCTCGGAGCCAAGGAACATCTGTTGAGGACTGATATAGCTTCATGCAGCGTACCCACCAATCTTAATGTCTGCTTCTTGGTCAGCTGGCACTTCTCTGAAGCTGAACGGCGAGACATCGCTCCACATGCCAAAAGCCTTGGCGATGCCTCGGCGCGTGTCGCTGGCATTTATCAGGTTTGTTGGGAAGGAGAGCAACCTGCTCAGAAACAAAAGCATTCTGTAGTTAATTCAGGTCTCTACACACATGTGGTTAATACAGGTCTCTACACACATTTAGTTAATACAGGTCTCTACACACGTGGTTAATACAGGTCTCTACACACGTGGTTAATACGGGTCTCTACACACATGTAGTTAATACAGGTCTCTACACACACGTGGTTAATACAGGTCTCTACACACACGTGGTTAATACAGGTCTCTACACACGTAGTTAATACAGGTCTCTACACACATGTAGTTAATACGGGTCTCTACACACGTAGTTAATACAGGTCTCTACACACATGTGATTAATACGGGTCTCTACACACATGTGGTTAATACTCTACACACATGTGGTTAATACAGGTCTCCACACACATCTCTCAGCAGCAGAGGAATATGCCAAAACAATGACTACTGTTCAGACAGAGCAGAATTCCCACAAGCACTGTAAATACAGCTCCATTTCTGGGACTCTCCTATGCTGTATATCAACTAATGTTATCCTCATGTTGATACTTTTAGTAAAGATCAAATATGAATCTGTTACTATCAGATACTATCAGATACTATCAAGTCAGGACACATTATCCACTTTTTGTCTTCTGTCCTGTCACTTGACTCTTCACAGGATATTCTAGCATCAACTGAAAACAGTTTGAACCTCTCTAGAGCTGTCTAATTATGGTCTGAAGTACACTGATTTATGGGATTATAATTTGACGGCTCCAGAAACAATAAAAGATCACTGGGACGCCTCCAAATAGTTTGTCCAAGTGTTTTATAAGCAAGCAAATGCAGGGCATTCCGCTGTATACTTCTTAATTTACTCCTGAAACAAATACAAGCAGATAGTTTTGTTAGATGAACATGACCAGATGTTTGTTGGTGGAATGTCTCCAAGTAAGTTTTTGTTTTGTTTTTTTTCTCCTGGTTTTTTTTTTGTCTACCTTTCCTCCTCTCTGTTCTACATCTACTTTTCTGTTGCATTCATTTCAAATCAGTTACTTGTATGTTAGTTTGAACTTGTCCCATTTCAGCTGCTCCGGGGTGAGGGTGTAGCGCTTGTTCCTGGACAGGTGAAGCACTTGTGACCGGGCCTCTTTTCGGATCCCAATGAGCAACACAGTGGTGTAAGCTTCTTCCTTGGACAAAGAAAAACCTTTGAATGAATCACCTCACAGTGAGAAGTGAAGTTAAAAACTGAATCTTGACACATCTGTAAGTGGTACTCGGCTCTAATTGAAAGAGGATGCAGCCTAACTCTTTGATCAAACCTTTGAAGGCACTCAATGAGAGACATAAGATGCTTTGCTTATTACAGTTCTTGGAGTGAGTTGAACGTTTGTGGCTGCAGGCAATAAACGACATTTGTTATCCTGACAGTTCAAACTCTGCTCAACTGCTGTAATTTCCGCAATTTGCATGTGATAGTTATGTGTTAGATTCTCTTGGAGAAGAATTCCATCTCTTGGAAAAGGAAAGCGGTCAGCAGTAAAAGGGCTTTTTAAACTGTAAAGGTAGGTCGTATGAGACGACTATTTGGGGATGGGCATCGACTCCAAATAATGAAACTGTCTATGTGGGCTTTACATTTGACTACTTTCATAAATATTCTGCAAGCAAAGTTAAGTTGTGTTTCATCTTGGCTGCAATGCTGCATAATAGAGCTTGCACCAGTTGATAAAGTCTATAACTTTTTATGAAAATGGGTTTAAGTGATAAATCCACTTTTCAGTGTTTGACATCAGGCTTTCATTCTGACCCAAGGAGGCTGTTCTATGCAAGAGAGCACGACGAACATAAGTTGAATTTAGATTTCTGTGAATAATTCATTTTTACTATTTTAACCCTAACCTCCTGCACTTACTTAAGTACGACTGATGCACATGGACATACGATCATCAGGTGCAGGATATGAGGGGATTAGCCAGTGAGTCACAGGGTGCAAGTCCTTGCATTGTCTGTCAGAGATGTAAATGTCCGAATGGGGTCAAAGAGTAGAGGGTATAGGCTTCAGTCTACCTCAGACAAACGTGCATCAGACCACACATAAACATCTGAAACTTCCCCAAACTGTGTTTTGTCAGTCTTTTCATGATGAAAAAATCCTTTACAGAGCTTTTATGCCTTTTCTTACTAATAAATACACCCACAGTCCCCCTCATTTGTAGTTCTTTCTCACATTTAAACATTTCCACTTCTATGGTCACTTTATCTTTTTTAATATACTTTACAGTTGTGTAAAACGTTTTTATTACAATGTTATTTTCTATTCCTAATATAGTTCGTAGTTGTATAAAACACTTTTACTTCCACGGTCACTTTATATTTTTAATATAGTTTATAGTTGTATTAAACATTTTTATTTCTAGTAACTTTTTTTTTTTCCTCCAATAGTTTTTGTACAGACATTTAGCACGGGTTAACTTAGTTACAGTATATACTTATTTTCCATGCAAATGTTTAATGTTTAATCCCCATGCACATTCTTTAACTCTCAGAGTTTGAACCCCTGCACTTTTTTAATTTCTCTGTACATATTAAAATTCTATGCAAATGTTTAATTTTACTACATATGTTTAAATTCTTTGATTTCTCTGTACACATTTCAATTTACATCTACCTCAGGTTGAACTCAGCGTATGGTGACTGTGTTATAGGTTAAATCTAATGTATGTATGTATGTATGTTCAATGTATGTTACTGCTACTGGATCCTTGAATTTCCTTTGGGATCAATAAAGTATCTATCTATCTATCTATCTATCTATCTATCTATCTATCTATCTATCTATCTATCTATCTATCTATCTATCTATCTATCTAAATTGCATTGGAAATCACTGTGATTCCCCATTTAGTTCAGTGTTTACAATCTGGGAGCACATTTAAATTGACAAACTTAAAGAAATACTTTATTTGGTGGCAACTGTCCGAAATTAAGTTCATTCATTACACAAAAGTAACTTAGTTGCCTCCATATGTCTTACAATTGTTGTGTTTCACTGAACTTGATTCGTTTGGCTGTTACCAAATTTTCAGCCACTTTCTTTTTTTTCAGTGTAAGCTCCAGAATTTTCTTAAAACAGAGAAAAAAAAATATCTAGTAACTCCCTCCCCTTTGTATTCTACACCATATCCTCTGGTTTCTGGTCCTGCTTCAGGACAAGCAGTACTTCCTTCATTTCCTTACCAAAATAATGAAACAGGGACAGGCAGTCTGGGAGACTGTCTGACACTGCTGCTGGACCAGACAGAGTCTGGCTAAAATTATTTTTCTATACTGCATTTTAATGTTGAACTGACTAATTGTTTGTAACACACTGGAGTTTTGTGTTCAGTGATTCATGAGTTGTATATAGGCACAAATGATGATAAACCATAGGCACTGAAGCGCCAAATAAGTGCATTCACTCAGACCTCTAAGAGGACTGTCATACTTCTTTTTTTTTTAAATTTTAATGTCTAAATTTTGATTTGTGCAAATAGAGATTTATTCTTGTACACAAGAAAGGTGAAGCATCAAAAAAGCCTATAGCAAACTTATCTAAGCAAGTTACGTAATCCTCCACAGTCAGGCTGCAAGTGACCGACATTTAATAGGAGTGTGTGGTGGTTGGCAGTAACTCAAGTTGCTGACTTGCAATTCAGTGAAGATATTACAGTACAGGGATCTATTCCATTCTCACCTAATTACATTCATTCTTCCAACCTCTAAATAAGTAATGTACACTCCCCTTGGGAAAGTGAGATTTCAGGAAACCACAGCGATAACTGAAAATGCATGTGTGACTGGCCATCCCTTTAAAAAGTGAATTGAGTGGGATGACATTATGAATGAATGAAATAGAGCATTGTTTGTTATGTGGTCATCCTTACACCTCCCCTAAAGGCCATTCTTAGTAGTTTTCATTTAATGTAATTTAACTGACACAAGGTTTAAAGACATTGTATCAATCTTTATCTGTTCTACTTGTGGAGAACTCATGGTATCCCGTGAATTTGAATTTGGGCTAAAAAAAAAAAAACAACTACAATGGTAGTAGAGGACAGTAGACAAGACTATTCTTTAATTACAATATTATACGTACATAATGTTGATGCCGAATTTTAAAGCCAACCTTTGATGCTACAAAAACATTAAACCTGAATCATATATCTAAAGCAATATTTCAGGAAACGCATTGTAAATATTAAATAGTGCAAACTTTGGACGTAGTTTGGTGCCCCCCCACCCCAGGAATTGTTGCACAACTTGACGATTTTATAGCAGACGCTATAATGAGCTGACAGTGTGTGAGTGACAAGAGACTGAGCTTGTCATGAAGTGGTCACAGCATACCTCTAACCTCCAGGAGGGAAACGCTGTGGTTTGTTGCATCCCTGCGAACAGCAGACTGAGCAGCGCGGCGGCCAGCAGAGGAGCGAAGCCCCACTCGCCTCTCCGTAAACTTCTGGGAGTCTGACAGCTCACCATGGCTGCGATATCACACCTCCAGGAAAAAAATTAATAATAATGATAGAGAAAAAAAAAATATATCCCTCGACACTGATTTACAACGCGTGCCTGTGAGTACTATTTCTTGGCCATTGCACAGCTGCAGTTATATTAGTCCTTTGTTTACCTACAGTGGTGGCGTGTGCAGCAGCGCAGTCCAGCCCGCGGACCGGGTATAAGAGTTGTGCAGACTCGGCTCGGCTCGGCTCGGCATGGCTCGGCTCAGAGCGCCTGCCAGTGGCTGGTTTCACGTTACTGCCGTTGGGGCAGGGGGTCAGCGGCGAGACGATGTAATGAAAACCAAACGTCCCTGTCCATCAAACTACTCGCTGAAACCACTGGAGCAGAGTTTAAGCAGAATCAGATGGTTTATTATGAACACGACTGTTGGAGGTTTGTGTGGTGATGCTGTGTGGAGGGAATTAAAGGCATGGTTCAGAGGGTTCCCTTTTTAAGCGTGGCTACATGAAGCAAAGACCCATATAGAGTGTATTTAAGTTTTTTAAAGTGAAGGCGAAGGAGATGCCTGCAGCAGCGGATGGAAGAAAGTAGCAGTTAGCCACAAGGGGGCGACTCCACTGGCTGCATATTATGTTTGTGAGGAAGTCTAGTGGAAAATACGGCTACTTCTCATTTGATAAAGAACATCAGTAAACATTTTACAGAAAAATAGACAGTGA